>BOPN01002836.1:5000-7500 GCA_017312705.2 Penaeus japonicus | reverse complement strand
TTGTAGAGGCGCCTGTTGTGGTAAGGAAGAAGTGTCTTGGCATCTTCTTGTGGTACATGGTTGTGGTTAGCGTCGCCCGTGGTTCCGGTTGCCATGGCGACGCTAAAAATAAACACAGCGTCGTCAGGATGATATTGCAAATACCGCTACTGTTATGGATCCGTCCCTTGCGATCAGGTCCGTGGCAACTAGATTTAATGAGTACTGTTACTACCTTCTATGAGTCTGGTATCTCTATGATAACCGAGGAATACAGAATCAATGTAGATTATAGTACATTTGGATCGTGAAACATATCACCCGACGGTCACACGAACTCTGTAACTATAGATTGGGTCCTTTGAATGAGCCTCATTTCCTTGCAATTGCTTTGTTAGGTACAGCATTGATGATAACTGTAGTGGTATCGGTGGCCTGGGGGTGAGATGGAGGCGAAGCCATCAGGAATACTATTGAGGTAATCAGTATCAATAGTAGGGACATTATTTATCATGAAATTATTGCAAAGGGATTTTTTTTTCTGGGGGGGAGGGGGAGGTAGGTGGGCAGAAGCAACAGAAATAAAGATATACATGATGGTAACTGTCCAGCCTGAAACTGTACCGTGGTAACTGTAGCGAAGGAGCGTGGAGGCTGTGTGGTACGCTCTCGCACGTCGTGTTAGCATTACTGTTGTGTGTTAATGCTAACAGTCTCCTTCGTGTGGGTTCCGTATTATCCGGAGCGTGGGAGGAGTAAAGGTACGAACAAAGAGAGAAACAGAGACAGACACAGAGACAGAAGAAAGGAGACAGGAACAAAGACAGAAACGGGAACAAATACAGAGACAGGAACAAAGACAAAGATAGAAACAGAAACAGGAACAAAGACGCAAACAGAAATAGGAAAAGACAGAAACAGAGACAGAAACAGAGACAGTAACAAAGATAGAAAACTGAGACAGGAAAAGACAGAAACAGAGACAGGAACAGAAACAGGAACAAAGACAGAAACAGGGACAAAGACAGAGACAGAGACAAAGACAGAAACAGAGAAAGGAAGAAGAAAGACAGAGACAAGGACAAAGACAGAAACAGAGACAAGAACAAAGACAGAAAGAGACAGGAACAATAGCAGGAACAAAGACAGAGACTAACACCAGAACAAAGACAGGAAGAAAAACAAAAGCAAAAGGCAGTAACGAGGGTTATCTCCTGCAAGTAGCTAGAACTAGAGATGGTAGGCGTGGCAGAGACAGGGGGCGTGGCAGAGACAGGGGGCGTGGCAGAGACAGGGGGCGTGGCTAGGCAAATGAACTTGTCCAAAGTTCGTCTATGAGATAACTGAAGTCACGACATTTCGAGATGGCTTATTATGGCAAACTATACAAAAAATGAATGTTCGATAAAGAAAGGAAGTGTTATTCTTTTTGAGGTATTTTTAACCCATCTAAGGACAACAAGACAACATCGAAAAGGCAGTTGTCTCGAGTGCATGACCGTCGCCCATCTGCAACATCATCATGATCTTGCCAACATGCATGACTACCTACCATGTGGAAAAAATACCATTCTCCATGCATAATAAGACACGTACACGCTCCGGGCTTGCTCATAATATTCTCCCCTTTTATACTTCAAAGACTCTGTCCTCTGTTGTACACAGACGCCCACAGTCTCATCTCATCTGCTCACAATCTCGTCTCAACCGCCCGCGATGTCATCTTACCCGCCCACAATCCCCATAGTTTCATCTCACCCGCCTACAATCTCAACTCAACCGCCCACGATGTCATCTTACCCGCCCACAATCCCCACAGTTTCATCTCATCCGCCCATAATCTCATCTCACCCGCCCACAATTTTTTCTCACCCGCCCACAATCTCATCTCACCCGCCCACATTTTTTTTAATTCATGCATGTAGTAGATCTGAATTGCTTGTATTTAACATCAAATTTACAACCACTGTTTTTTTTTTTTGTTTTTTTTTTCTAGACAACTATTTAATAATGGAAAGTACAAACACTTTTTTACTCACGTACAGTACAGAATGCTTTTAGATTTTTTTTCTTCTTCATTTACAAGTGCATACTGAATCGAAAATCGAAATGAAATTCTTTGTTAATGTTTTTCGTCAGTCCAAAGAAAGCTAAATCAATATTTGAATAGCCTTTAAATTAGTTGACTCAACAAACATTTCTCAATAATACGCAGCTCCATAGGCGGTGTACAGTAAGAAACCGAATTAGAAATATTAACTGAGTGGTTTACGTTATCTAGCACTCGTATATATTAGAAGGTAAAAGTGTTTTTATTTTCTTAATGAAAATGTAAGTGATTTTGACTATTTTTCATGCTGAGAGTTCCCTTAAATGAATTATTTTAGATTAAAAGGCCTCTTTTTTTCTTCTTCTTTTTTTAAGGAACTCATAAGTTTCTCTGACACAAAGAACAAAAAAAATCACCAATAGTTTAAGGTCATGAATGGTGTAAAGCAATTGTACTTATATCGTAACCTAG
>BOPN01002835.1:160770-165770 GCA_017312705.2 Penaeus japonicus | reverse complement strand
CTCTTTTTATTATCATTATCAATATCATTATCATCATTATCGATACTATAGCTATCATCATTATCATTATTTTTCATTTTATTATTACTTTCATTTTTTTTTGTTATTTACTTTTTCAGTTATTACTATCAATGTCATTATTGTACCTGATGTTATTGGCAGTATCATAATCATAATTATTGTTTTGTTATCATTGACGTTATTGTCATCAATATGATTAATCATAGTTATTGTTATTGCTATTATCGTCCTCATTATCATTATTGTTATCATTATTTTTTGTCTTATTTGCATACTCGTTATGTTATCATGATTATATAATTACTGTTCTTATCAAGATTAGGACGATGATGACTATTGTCATCGTCATCTTTATTCATTCGCTCTGTATTCATTTCCATCTGCCGCTCGGGACGAGTTCTGCCCCAAAGGCTAACTCAAACCCTGCACGAACTTGGCCCTTCTTTTTGCGCTTGTATGGCCGGCCTCTCCCTTCCACGTCGCCCAAGACGCAAGCACCGGTGCATGTGATGCTGAAGCCTTGACCTCTCGCTGCCCCTCCCTGCTCGGACCCGCCATGAAGCAGATTTTCTCGTGCAAGACAACATTCGGGGAGGCTGGAAAAAAGGATGGTAGAACACGCTCCTAGGGCGATGGTGGTCAGAAAATGATTTTCTACATGCATTGTTTATTTCATGTCATAATCCATCATGCTACATGAGAAGAAACTCTGAGTCGTGTATTTTATTTGAAATCTATATGGCAGAAGATATCTATTTGTAGATGAATGTGTGTGTCATTTTACATGTATGAATGCCGTTGTCGTTATATATGTATGTGTTATGTTTATATACTTCTGCAGATGCCAGCATTTCACCTGTTCAGGTGTGGTGTCTCTGATTTTGAAATTTATGTATCTTATGAGTCCAGACAGATCCTATTATTCATATCTTGAATACTTACATCAGGGATTCATCAAATACCATTACAAGATATTGGTGAAATCTGATTACAGAGACACAACGTAGCGCTACAAATAACACGGTATTGACTTGCCATGCCAGTTCCTGACCTTCACGAAGACGTGCGAATAATCCTAATCGGAGATCCCTCGACAACAAGACCTGACTGAAGTCTCCAGATGGAATTAATACATTTCATTCCCCAAAAGGAAAAGGAGAAAGAAAGAAAAAACTCGGTATTGCAGACAAAGGAGCCCCTAACCACGTCACCGCTATGTCAAGGGAAGATCCCCCAGGCATGTCGTGCCCCCAAAGGATGCTTCACAGAGGATCCGCGCTCGCACGGGGCAAAAAAACCGGGCGGCCTCGACTCGGGTGATCCTCAGCCTGCGGGTGAGAGCGTCACTCCCTCCGTTCACCCTCCCTCTCCTTCCTGCTCCCTCGCTCCTCCAGCCCTGAAATGCCGCCCGCTCCCACGCCAGCAGATGGAGAGTTATTACACTTTCTCCGGAGGTGTCTCTTGGAGGGAGCGCCGATGAATGGTAATGGGGGTTGTGTCTTTACCCGGTTCACCGCTTTTGCTCTTTTCCACTCTCTCTCTCCCTTCCCATTTACTCTCTCTCCCTTCCCATTCACTCTCTCTCCTTTCCCATTCACTCTCTCTCTCCCTTCCCATTCACTCTCTCTCCCTTCCCATTCACTCTCTCTCCCTTCCCATTCACTCTCTCTCCTTTCCCATTCACTCTCTCTCCCTTCCCATTCACTCTCTCTCCCTTCCCATTCACTCTCTCTCCTTTCCCATTCACTCTCTCTCCCTTCCCATTCACTCTCTCTCCCCTTCCCATTCACTCTCTCTCCCTTCCCATTCACTCTCTCTCCCTTCCCATTCACTCTCTCTCCCTTCCCATTCACTCTCTCTCCTTTCCCATTCACTCTCTCTCTCCCTTCCCATTCACTCTCTCTCTCCCTTCCCATTCACTCTCTCTCTCCCTTCCCATTCACTCTCTCTCCTTTCCCATTCACTCTCTCTCTCCCTTCCCATTCACTCTCTCTCTCCCTTCCCATTCACTCTCTCTCCTTTCCCATTTACTCTCGCTCTCACTGCATGTGGTTGTCTATCTCTCTAACATCCTCATTCCTTTCTCTCTCCACTTATTTATATATTTATCATGTCTATCTATCATGTCTATCTGTCTGTATCTATCTCTGCATCCGTTTTTCTACGCCCATAACCTTCTTACTATTTTTTCATACCTATCTATCTATATATCCATATAAGTCTATATCTATATATTCCTTTGTCTAACTACCTATATGTTTATCTATCTATCTACATTCACATATGTTTATATGTCTCTGTCATGTCCTTCAATTTCATTCCAGCAGAGAGATGGTCGTAATCCACAGCTACCTGGTCGGATTTCTTCACCTTTGTCTCTCTCTCTCTACATCTATATCTATCTATTGCATCTATCTATCTAGCTGTGTCTATCTGTCTATGCTTTTTCACTTTATATATTCATCTACTTATCTCTCTCTATATATCTATTCACACACACACACACACACACACACACACACACACACGCACACACACACACATATATATATATATATATATATATATATATATATATATATATATACATATATATATATATACACATACATATATATATATATATATATATATATATAATATATATATATATATATATATATACATATATATATATATATATATATATATATATATATATATATATATAATATATGTATATATATATATATATATATATATATATATATATATATATATATATATATATATACATACATACACACACACATATATATATATATATATATATATATATGTATATATATACATATATATATATTTATATTGCCAATATCTATACATCTATTTGTCAATCTGTCTTAATTTTCTCTGTGTCTGTGTTATGTGTTTCACTTTCATCCCAGCCGAGAGGTCATCATCCAAAGCGACCCGGACGGATTCAAGTCAAGACGAATTCCCTATCAATGAGGACGAAGATGACATGAGCGCGAACAGTTTTCAGGACTTGCTCAGCTTCCCTGTCGAGCCTCTCCAGGAAGACGCGGCGACCGGTGCCTGTAGCCCCGCGCCCCCGCTTGCCCCGCAACGTAACACAAACGTAACGGCCGCCGGTTGGCCAAGAGACATCTGGCGCAAGGCGGCTGACCTTGGCCGAGCAACACCGTTCCACTCCAGCTGCCGCGGGCGCCGGACACGGGCTGAGGCTGGAAGGCCGTGGAAGGTCATCCTTACGCCATACGCAATTCGGCGTGCTTCGTGTGCCGTGTTCAAACCCTCTAACGTCCTCTTCTCTGAATACCTTCGTCTGTATTGTAAGCTGCCATTTGCCTTGATCTGAAGAACATCTAAATCAACGCATTAAGAAGAGAACTAAAAAATAAGAACAACATAAACGAATCACCAGAATAAACCACTCTCGTATGCCTTCAGTTGCCTCCCAAACACTGCTTTATAATGATATTGTAAACAAAGCAAATTAATTCAGCCTGCATTCTGCACACGTTGTTAGAAGGACCTTGATGAGCATGCATGACTTGTGTTCCTCCACTCGCAGCGCTCGGCGCTTTGTCACGGCAGACGGCAGTCACCGCCTGCTCGCGGCTCGTGGTCACTCTGCCGGACGGCGAAGAATGGATGGCATTGCTGGGCATACCTGTAGCAGCCCGACCATTATAATCAACATGGTGTTATAATATGATGTGATTGTATATCGATTTACAGTCGTTATTGTTGCTGCTACGAACCTCCACCTCGGTCTCCTTCCCTCCGGCACCATCGTTATCATCATATCCTTCTCCTTATCGTTCTCCTCATCATCATCAGTGTTACTCTTTTTGTAATTGTTATTACTAACGTCAATTACATTAATATTTTCATGGTCCTTTTTATTGTCATTATCATTATCATCTTCATTATTATTATCTTTATCATTCTCATTCTCATCATCAGCATTGTCGTCATCATCATTATCACTATCTTTTCTATTATTATCATCATCATCATTACTTTTATCATTATCATTATCAACATAATGATCATCAACATCGTCATAATCATTATCATCCTCTTTATCATCATCATCATTCATTTTCATTGTTATCATCATGATTACCATCATTATCATCATTGCTGTATTTGTTACTCTGATTTTATCTTCATTTGATTTAATGTTATCCCTTTTATCATCTTTATTTTGATGATTGCCATCTCCATCCTTCCTTATCACTATCATTTCAATCATTATCATTATGAAATGATGATAATGATATCAACAAGAGCGCCTCAACGCCGGTGGCAGTATCATGAAAGTCCTCATTATGATCTCCGTTGCCGTTGTGGTACTTGAAACAGCACAATCATAAGCATGAGCGGGTGCTTGGAAAACCGCATTCCTCGTGTAAAGAGACTCACTTAGTTCCAGTCACGACTTCCTCTTATATAGACTGAACGCGCGTTTTTATTGGCGGTTTAGCTTACGTCTTTTATTCGACTCCACTGACGAGTGTAATAAATGCAAGAGCTAATGATGCGTGCTTGCATGAATGCGCTCAGTGAGCTGATGTGTGTGCGTTTATAATTGCTGGGGAATATATTAGAAAATTCTTATTATGAAAATCTAAATAGCAAAATATTAATTTGATTTACCTCTCTGGCTATCTCCTCAGATGTGTACGACACAGTTATCATATTTTTATCAAATCTGATGATAAGACATATCTATTTAAACATACACGGATTTTCAGATTTCATAAATGAAGCAGTGGCATCGGAGATGTGCACTTCCCGTAGAGTTAATCAAAATGAAAGAGAAAGTTCCAGGGGGTTGATGCAACAACGCAATCTCCTTGACGCTGCCGGATGTGACTACAATGAAGTGATGTTTGTGGAAAAAGTTCAAGCAATACGTGTATTAATGATGAGCCAAAAGGACTGCGCAACCTACATAGAAACAATAA
>BOPN01002835.1:145770-148270 GCA_017312705.2 Penaeus japonicus | reverse complement strand
CTGAAAAATAAATAATTTACCGAATCAGACAGTTTTGGTTGAAACTCATCGAAAGAAGATTGGAACATGTATCAGTAGGAAATCAATTTTTCTTGTATGACAGGGAAAGTGAGTTTTAGAGAGAGAGAAAAAAAAAAGGTATTCATAATTTGCCTTTTACAAAAAATAAATACTTTTGCATAAAAAGGGCCAGTTGAGTAATATAGTACAACAGTTAATGCGCATGCCTTTCTTGTAACACGAATCTTTTTTTCACACACACACACACACACACACACACACACACACACACACACACATACACACACACGCAAAAATGTTTTTTGTGATAATATGTTACGATGCATTTGTCGTTTTTTGTAAGTTTATGTAAATTCATGTGTAAAAGAATGATTCGCTTAAAATACTTTTTCTCAAGTGGGGGTAAAGTTATCCCAGTTAAAAAATCTTATGGTAAAGCTTTTGTTATGGGTCTTGCTGGAAGACATATCGGCATAAAATCAGGAAAATGAGTGTTAGAGCGCTGGAAACTGTATAAAAGCATCGGCATTAATCGAATAAAAAAAAAAAAACACTTGCATAAAAAGACCTTTCGAGTATGATATTGCAACAGTTGAAGGGCTTGCCCTTTTTGTAACAAGACCCATTTTGAAAAAAAAAAAAAAAAAAAAAAAACGTTTTGTGGTAACATGCCGTTTTTTTTTTTTTTGCTGCAGTGTATACAATCTGATGTGCAAAAGACAAATTCACTTAAAGTAGTCATTCTCAACTGGGGGTAAATTTACCCAAGGATAAAATTTACATGGTAGATCTCTTGCAATGGATTTTGCTAGACACCATATCAGTACAAATTTCATTTGGTTGCGCCAGTTTTAAAACGAGGAGGGGGGGGGGGGCACATCCCTTCTTAATTAACGGGAATACAGTATGCTATGAAAACAAAGTTTAACCTCGGCGGTTACATCCTTTTGAAGAGCTCCGGGAAAA
The DNA here is from genome assembly GCA_017312705.2 of Penaeus japonicus. Lineage (NCBI taxonomy): Eukaryota > Metazoa > Arthropoda > Malacostraca > Decapoda > Penaeidae > Penaeus > Penaeus japonicus. The sequence continues at coordinate 147,283 of BOPN01002835.1, read as the reverse complement.
AATATTTTCGAATCATTTGTGGGCGGTAGGGAGAGACAGGTAAATGGTTGGTGGAGCCGAAAATGTTCCTAGCGGCTAAAAGTAGTGTGGTATTCACGGGATCAAATGCTATCTTTGGCTGAAAATAATGTTTTGCATATGATACAGCTTTTTCATCTTAAGATATGCACTATAAAGAATGAAACAAGGATAACTATAAAGTGAAAACAATCATAATGTTTGTAAATACTTATGTGCCTATACTATTTCCGCGTGCAATTAAGCTCAAGATATACATGGGCCTACTAATGAATTTTCTTAAAGATTGGTCTCAGACAAATCTATTTGATGAGGACAGGTACGTTAAAGTATAATAAAGAGAAAAAAAACATCATTTTACTCATTTCCAAGAAGGAAAAGCGCATTTGTTACTTTATTTTTTATTTTTTCTCCCGCAATATTGGATCTAATTCAGCCAAGGGAGATAGAAATGTGTATTAAAAGGAGATAGGATTTTTTGTATATCACGAAGAATATATATGAATGGGAGATAAAGATTTGCATTAAAAAGAGACTATATTTTATATCCATTTGGCGTAAACACAAGGTATACCAATAAAGAGAGACATACTGGGTATCATAAAAGTAAGATAGACATATATTTTGTTTGTAACAGGGCAGTTGTTTAAAAACACACGACTTTAATCGACAAAATTTTTTTGAGATTATTTATTACGTTCATTTGTTCAATTCAAGTTGTAAGAACAATCGGAAAAGGATACTGTTTTCGTAATTGCTAAGGAAAGAAAAGTGTCTCTTCATTTGATTCAGGGAAGGAAAGACGTCGTTTTGCTTAAGATAAGGGATTTTTTCCGACAACATCAGGTGTGATTTGGAAGACTGAGAAAATATGCATTAAAATGGCATGCTCGGAAAATTGTTGAAACGTGTCCGCATTATTTCTTTCTTCTTTAAAACAAGATATTTTTGTCATCATGAAATGGAAGTTGATACATTCGTCCATTTGTAACAGGGCTGTTTTTTAACTTGCTTTTATGAACTAAGTTTTTTAGAATGATATGCGTTTGTTCTTTTGTAACAGAGCGTATTTACAAATTTACTTTAACGCTAAAAGAAGAGGGAACTAAAGTAATAATGCCACTAGTTTTACTACAAGTGACAATAAAAAAAATGTAAGATGATCATGATCCTTATTAAAAAAAAGTGTCCTTTTATCTCATTCAATTGAAAAAAATCGTCAGATATTTTGGGTGGTATGAAATGGAAGTTAATACATTTGTCCCTTTGTTACAGGGCTGGTTTTAAAACAACATGCTTTTATGAACAAAGTTTTAAGAATGATATTATATATACACGTTTGTCTTTTTGTAGCAGAATTTATTTGCAAATTTACTTTATGGCTAAAGGCTAAATGAAGTATTAATGGCATTAGTTTGACTAAAAATGACAATAAAAATTGTAAAATAATCATGACAAAGAAAGGAAAAAGTACCCGTTTAATCATATCAAGGAA
>BOPN01002835.1:105770-138270 GCA_017312705.2 Penaeus japonicus | reverse complement strand
ATAGAGAAATAAATTAATTAAAGCAATGTAGGACTAACTTCCAACTAGAATGGTTATAACGCTAACTTGTATTATGAATGTATGAGTTATTATTACCTGGTGTTAAGGCACGTGTCGTTTCAGTTGCCCGGTGTTACGACACTTCGGTTCCCTGTTGTTTCAGGTACCCGGTTTTATAGTACCTGGCGTTACGATTAGCCGGTGTTGTGGTTCATTTCCCATAAACTAAGTTTCGTATACATAATTGTGCGCACACGTGTTCATGTTCCGAAATATTCAACATCTCTAATAATTTCCTAAGAATGACAGAAATTAAAGAAAAAGATATGTAAGTCAAGTGGAAACTCGATGCATCAAAATTTGTTTTGGTTGTGTGCGCTAGTAACAACTATTACTGTTATATACATGCCAGAAACATACACAATCAACAAAACAAGGTTATTAAAAAGGCAGGATAGTTGAGAAATTGGAGGCGCAGGCGAAGTAAGAAAACTTATTCTTGAATGAAGCCTTCGCCAGTCTGTGGGCGTCAGTGATGGGAAGGATATTACAGGCTGCGGACGAGTGTCAACCCAGAGTGCCAAGTCTCATCTTTTTATGTATATTGATGTTATTATGTACGTGTAAAATTCACACAGACACCCCCACACACACATATATAATGCTTTAGCTACTTGTAAATAAATGAATATATACATATAATATATATATATATATATATATATATATATATATATATATATATATATATATATATATATAAGGATAAGCCAGATTTGCGGAGCAGTTGCTACGCCGGGCTTGTATGCACTGAGGCGAGGCCACCTGTGTTAGCGTATATATATGTAGATGCTCATATACACACATATATATGTATATATATATATTTTTTTTTTTTTCTCGAAAATAAATCTAGTGGGGCCCTGTGTGGAAAAAAAATTGTATTACCAAATATCTTTTTAATTTTGGAGAGTGCAGGATGCTATAATGTGTGGCTGTCCCTTGCATGCAATGTCCATGACGGCTCTCTGGAGACGACAGAAGGGCAGTGGTGACCAGGCTGCTTCTTCAGGCCAAACAACACGAAGAGTAAAGATGAGTCATTCAAGAATGCAAACCAATGTCACTGAAAGTATTTGAGGCGGACCGGTGACACCTTTCGGCGTGCCCGAGACGAGTAGCTATATTGTTTATCTGTTTACTATCCGCTTTTAACTTATAGTAAAATTAAGATTTCCAGAAAATGTAATAAAAAACTTACAAATTTAATATATCCATCCTTTATTTTACTACTAAACTGAAAGCAGAACAACAATAACAACAAAAATACTAATAAGAATAATAAGGAATCACGTTACCAAATATCTTTGTAATTTGGGAGACTGAGGGAAGCTACTAATATATCCATCCTTTATTTTACTACTAAACTGAAAGCAGAATAACAATAACAATAACAATACCAATAAGAATAATAAGGAATCACGTTACCAAATATCTTTGTAATTTGGGAGACTGAGGGAAGCTACTAGGACATTACACACAATGTGTGTAATGTCAATGACGGCTCTCTGAAAACGGTGGAAGGCCAGTGATGAACAGGCTGCTTGTTCAGGCGAAACAACACGAAGAGTAAAGATGAGCCATTCATGAATTTAAAACAATATCGCTGAAAATATTTGATGAAATAGACCGGCCAGCTATTTTTCGGTGTGCCTGGGACCAGTAGCATATTGTGTATTTATTTACGATCGTTGTTTTTATTTATAGCAAAATTAATATATGCCAGAAACTGTAGCGTAAAAATACAAAATTTTGCGTTACTATTGTGATATAACCTTTATTTATTTATTCATTTTTATCTGGAAACAGAGGACTGGCAGCCGATTGTTTGTGCCGGCAACGGTGAACGAACATACCTGGCCATGGAAAACCACCGCCACGTACAGCACGGTCTGAAATGAATTCATGAAGACTACTGTGGTATGTAAATGATAGGTAGCAATAACAATAACAGCAACAACAATACCAGTAACAATAATGCTGTTAAGGATAATATTAGTAATAATGATAATAAAAACAGCGACAATAATAATAATAACAAAAATAATAATAATGATAACAGGGATGCTAATAAGAACTGAATTGATAAGAGATTAAATTATATAAAAGAGTCAGTTTTTCTTACTTTTTTAAAATTAAAATATAAAACCAAAGATTCCGTGATAAGAAGACATAAAAGCCCCTTAACAGTCTCCTGACTAAAAGTTAATTTAGTTCAAGGGTCTTATTAATAGTAGGTTCGCGAGTTAGTAGTAAGAAGGTCTCATTAAAAGTAATAACAATATAGAATAAATTAATAGAAATATATATAACACGAGAAAAGATGTATTAATAGATAAAATACATATATAATATAATCCTTACGCTTGACTAGCTAATTAAAATAAGAGCGATTGCGGATTTGTTAAACACAAATGATAGCTACATACTGTATGTAATGCTAACGAGGACCAAGGATTAAAATATGAGTTGTAGATAACATTTATTAACCATTTTTTGTTAACATTTTTGTTGAAGTCATAGAACACATTTTCACCATACATATTTTTTTCAATTTAATTTTTTTTTTTTTTTTTTTGACAAGTTTTATCAGGTTTATTAGTCGTACTTCCGGTTGCCAACAGCATCTAGTTCAGGTATCATTCTATGAAGTGAATACGATTTAAAAACAACTAGATACATTAAAAAAAACACGAGTCTCCATCATTTCATGAAATGTTAACAACCGGGGACCTATTATTTCTCTTTGAACACACCAGTCTCATAATTAGCGAACTACCGTAAAAACGTAACCAAATTTAGGGTTATTGACACCAGAATACTGGTGAAGAAGAACGTCACCCACGACCTGTGAAGTGTGACTTCCAGACGTTGCTGGGGATCCTGCGGCACCGTTATTGCTGAAGGACTAGCAGTATGAGCAACTGGAACGGTACTTGATCTGGAAGGTGCCGAATAGGCAGGTGAAACGCTACTCCTGGTGCTGCGTCTCCTGCGAGCAGCAGATCCAATGCACATCTAGTGCATCTGATGCTATAGTCAGACTGAGTGGTTTCCATTGTGTTTTATGGTCCCATGGCGAACCAAACACATGAACTCTAGATCTCGACAGGGGCGAGCCGCAGCGGGGCGCATCACCTATGCTCTTTCGACATAAACTGCAATATCAAAAGAGAACAAGGAGAGTCCGAGAGCAAAGGACATCTGATCGAATGCAATTTCGGTGACCGCGATTTTTCGAAAATCACGGTTTAACAGGAACCGCGTACCACATGATTAACGAATAAGTGCGGTACTTTTTTTTTTCTTTTTTTTTTTTTTTTTTTTTTTTTTTTTTTAACGAATAACTCCCATGAACCTTTGCATGGTTTAAAGTTGATATCTTCATACTTACTATATACGAATTTACCTATATATATGTATATATATACACACACATAAGTGTATATTATTGTGGTTTTAATATTGATATTTTTATTATTATATCGCTAGTATATTACACACACACATACATATCATCCAATATATATATATATATATATATATATATATATATATATATATATATATATATATATATATATTTGCATGAGCGTGTGTGTGTGTGTGTGCACATACTGGGAGTAATACGACAACATTATTATTCAATATGTGCACACACACATACACACTCATCCAAATATATATATATATATATATATATATATATATATATATATATATATATATATATATACATACATGAGTGTGTGTGTGTGCATATACTGAATACACGTTGTCGTGTTTGTGTGTGTGGTTTAGCGTGAGTGTGCATGTCAGAGAGCAGGTTATGCATGGACAATTAATGTAGCTAAGTTTCTAAACTCATGTAGCGGTATAATGAGACTTGGCGTTTCCTGGTCAGTCAATTCCTGCTGAAAGCGCTTTTAGCTCCGACCTCCGGTCGCTTTTTCGTATGGGTCGTCTTCGGTGTTTATGAGGCTTTATCATTGAAATACTTCTGAGTAATATATTAATCTAATGTAGGACTAATATCCATGCCCGATGTTACTACATGACGTTACGTTATGATTTTACACTTACATAGGTTACGGCGATACGCCTGTTAATTAATTTTTGTGGTGTGCTCTAGTAATAGCTATTATTTATTTATATGCAATGCCAGAAACATACAAAATCAACAAAACAAGTTTATTAGAAAGGCAGGATAGTTTAGAAATTGGAGGCACAGGCGAAGTATGAAATATGATGTATGAAGTATGATGGGAAGGATATTACAGGCGGCTGACGAAGCCTTTTTGATAAGCTCTGCCCTGTTGATGTTAGATAATGTGTTATTACTGTGCCCTATAGGTATGACTTATTTGTGTTGGGATGAATATGCATAAGTGTCAGCAAAGTATCAACGTCTTTCCTTTCTTATTATGTATATTGATAGATATATTCAAAAGTAAAACGCAAACACACACACACAATATATATATATATATATATATATATATATATATATATATATATATATATATATATATACATACATATATATATATATATAAGTATGTGTGTGTATGTACATATATGCGTATATGTATATATGTATATATAAAAAAAAATATATATATATATACATATATATATATATATATATGTATATATATATATGTATACGTATATGTGTGTGTATTTATATGTGTATATGTATATATCATATATATATCATTTAAATATGTTATATATATATGCATATATGTACATGTATGTATATTTATATGCATATGTATATACATATATATATACATACATACATACATACACATATATATATATATATATATATATATATATATATATATATATATATATATATATATATATATAGAGATAAGACAAAACAAAAGCCTCACTTTTTTATGTAGTTTCATAATATAGCCAACTCCTTGGCGATCCACAAATCTAATGTTTTACTGAAGGGAATGAAGTGGGGCTTGCGTGCAAAAGGAATCATATTGATAAATAACTAACGATGACAAAAATGCAATTGCTAATAAAAATAATGGTAATGATGATAATAAAACGACAATAATGATATAGTGACAATGATGATAATAATAATAATAATAATAATAATAATAAAAATGATAATACTGATAACAGGGATGCAAATAAGGATAGTATTGATAAGAGATTAAAGTATATAAAAGAGTCTTGCTTCCAAGTAATATATGGAACTAAAGATTGATTAGTGTATAATACTTTTCAAAGGGGCGCATGGATAAGATATAATGCCTAATCATTAACTATACTAATGCAGATGCTTGTTGAATTATGGGAAGAATTTTAACAAACATCATTATTAATGTGACATTTGGCTTTCCCTGATAATTTTCTCAGTATACCTCAAGGTTTCCAAAAAGTTGGAATGACAAAGATCACGGCAGTTTCTACTTAACCACGTCGGATGGAATAGATCGTCAATGTCATAATATCTGAGTGTCACAATGGTCTTGGAATCATTTGTTCATTGCATTGAAAAGCATATATGATACTAATCTTTACTCTTGACTGGCTAGTCAACATTACAGCGATTGCAGACATGGCAAAACACAATGCATGGCTACGTAATGTATGTAATGTTGATGAGGACTAAGGATTAAAACAAGAATTGTAGATAACCTTTATTAACAATCATTTTTTTTAGCATTTTATTGAATTCATAGAAGGCATTTCCCCATATAGATTTTTTCCCCATTTTCATCCTGCTGATTTTTTTTTTTTTTTTTTTTTTTTTTATAAACAAGTCTTATTAGGTTTATCAATCCCAGCACAGTGGTCGGTCAGAATTATTTGAAATGAATACATAAGTTTTAAAAAAACAACTAGATACATTTAAGAAGCACGAATCTCCATCATTTTATGAAATGATTAAAACTGGGAACCTATTTTTTCTCTTTGAACACACCAGTCTCATAATTAGCGAACTGCCGTAAAAACGTAACCAAAATTTGGGGTTATTGACACCAGAATACTGGTGAAAGAACGTCGCCGACCTGTGAAGTGTGACTTCCAGACGTTGTAGGGATCTGCAGCTTTCGGTGTTGCTGAAGGACTAGCAGTATGAGCAACTGGAACAGTACTTGATCTGGAAGGTGTAGGAATAGGCGAGGTGAAGCAGCTATACTGTTTGCTGCGTCTCTATGGCAGCAGGTTCAGGGTGTCCCTCAGGCAAAAATCCAGTCTTTCTCCCAGCTACAAAGTTGGCCAGTATGTTCTTTTCCATCTTCATCTACGTAAGTATAACTTCCAACGATATTGCCATCAGCATCGGCTTCCTCGGTCATGAATAACTGTCCGAATCCGAACAATTGTATGAAGCGTCTGTGACTCTCTGCGATTTCACTTCCCCTACCGGGCTTCAGCAGAGGAGAAACTCCTGCGAGAGCGTTGGCTTCTTCTTCGGAAAGAACGGGGAGAATGCGTCCAGTTGGAATACCATTTTCTGCACCTGGAACAGATGGTCCTCGAGAGAATCTCCTTCAGCGATGTAACCAGTCTCAGCTCCAGCAACATACTGGATTTCCCTATTGACGTCATCATCAGCAGTAAAGGAATACCTTCCCTTGACATTGTTAAGAGCATCTGCTGTCTCATGGCGGGAGCTACTCTGAGTCTCGTATGAGAAAGAGTAACTTCCATCGTCAAGAGCAGAACTTCGTACTTGTGCTTCTTCAACTGGTGCAGATGGGCAAAGGTCTCAGTGCCAGGGGCAGGAGCAACATGGTTATTGAGCACCTCTTGGTAGACACAACACCTGAGCTAGAAGGCTGAGTGTGAGAGCCAAAATCTGGAGCATCTGGAGCAACAGGTAAGTGGTCACCTTCAGCAAGAAAACCGGTTGAAGATCCAGCAACACTGGTGTTGATCCACCTAATCCCATCATCTGCATTGAAGCTGTAAGTTCCCTTTACATTAAGGTTTGGGTCAGCGCTTTCTGATCGTGAGCTTTCACCAGCATCATAAGTGAAAGAGTAAGAGGCATCTCTTGGAGAGGAGTCGGATGGGGAACTGTAGGTGGCAGCAGCGAAAGTAGTTCCACTTGCTGGGCAAGTGGCAGCAGCAAGCTTGTTAGCCTCTTCTTCAGACAGAATAGGGAGAATGCGTCCAGTTGGAATACCACTTTCTGCACCTGGAACAGATGGTCCTCGAGGAAGAAGTCTCCTTCAGCGATGTAGCCAGTCTCAGCTCCAGCAGCCAACATGCTGGATTTCCCTATTGACGTCATCATCAGCATTAAAGGAATACCTTCCCTTGACATTGTTAAGAGCATCTGCTGTCTCATGGCGGGAGCTGCTCTGAGTCTCGTATGAGAAAGAGTAACTTCCATCGTCAAGAGCAGAGCTTCGTACTTGTGCTTCTTCAACTGGTGCTGAGGTGGCTGCATGCTGTGAAAGAGCGCTCGGTTGGGAAGAGACAGCAGGTCGTGAAGGAGCAGAAGGAGCATCATAAGTGGAAGCTACACTTTTAGTGGAAACAGGAGAAGCAGCGTCAACCCGTGGAGCAACTGGAAGGTGAGATCCGCTAACAAGGAAGCCTTGGTCATTAGCTGTATAATCCAGTTTTATATCAGCACCGGAGGCATCCCTGTATCCATATGAGCCAGACACATCGCCTGGGGCATTTGCCATTGCGGACTCGTAGATTCCATCCCCAGTATCATAACCATACTTGAAAGTCCCATCGTCATGGAGAACATAGAATTGTGACCTGGCACCAAGGCCTACGGTTGGAATCTTGTATTCGGCATCTGGACGTGGAAAACTCAGCGTGCTAACCACCGCCACGGACAACACGGTCTGAAGGAAACGGATAACATTTTTCAATACGTCAGAGACATACATATCTATCTACATTTCGATATATACATATGGTGTGTGTGTTAAAATAATTATAGCATATCTACACTATATATATACACACATATATATCTATATCTATATATATCTTCTGTGACTCTCAGATGTCCTTTTTAGAACCTTTGTTTTGGAACTGCCACTCGTCTCTAACCTCATCAGTGGCTTAGCATGGAGACGCAGACGAAAGCCTGATCCAGTGAGCCACGGCGGCAGCATATACAGAAGAGTGTATAGTGTATATATATGTACACATATATACATACATATAAGTATATGTATATATATATGGAAACGCACACATATATATGTATATATACATATACGGAGATATTTATATATATATAACAATATATATATACATGTTTGTATATATACTTATTTATATGTATATGGATATACTTTACATACATACATACATACATATATATATATATATATATATATATATATATATATATATATATATATCCATATATGCATACACATACATACAGATATATATGCATATACATACATACGTATATATGCATATATATATATATATATATATATATATATATATATATATATATATATATATATATATATACATATACACAATATATATGTATATATACATATACATATGCACGTATTATTATGAACGCACACGCATATATATATATATATATATATATATATATATATATATATATATATATATATATATATAACTTTTCAAAAGCTGTATATGAGCTGCAGGACAGACACTTTATACAAATTGATAATCTCTGTGTATCACTTTTTTCTATTTTTTAGGTTGCCCCATAATCATAATAAATCAGTATAATCTTCATTTTGTCCTTTGAACATTTGTTATATCAACAACGATTATACTCACTAAGCTAGTCCACGTCCTCATGCTTGCGGCGGAGGAGTTGGGATGCTTGTGATGAGTACTCTTCCAGGTTGACTTATATACTGAACTGGATGTGAGTGTGTCAGTTCGTACGTGTTTGCGTAGAAGATGACCATCAGATGCAGTTCCCAACGACACCCTGGGATCTTTTACTCTCGTTTCCCATTATCATAATTTTTTGTAATCTTACCTATAAAATATATATACATGTTAAGATTCCTGTCTCTAGTATATATGCACACACACACACACACACACACACACACACACACACACACACACACACACACATATATATATATATATATATATATATATATATATATATATATATATATATATAAGTATATATATGCATATATACATATAGTGTGTGTATATGTACATATATCTATATCTATCTATCTATCTATATATATATATATGTATATATATATATGAATGTTAATTCACAATTAACACACCACGTACATGGTCAATGAATAAATGCGGTCGTATTTTAAAACAATTAAAAGAACTTTTAAAAACTTTAAAGTTGATATCTTTATTTATATATCAGTATACCTACACTTATCTATCAATTATGTATGCATACATGTACACACACACATATGTATATGATATATACATATACATATACATTTACACACACACACACACACACACACACACACACATATATATATATATATATATATATATATATATATATATATATATATATAGTCATATGTGTAGATAGATAGATGAGCCGATAGATATACACATACATACATATGTATGTGTGTGAATTTGTTTATATGTAATGATATATATATATATATATATATATATATATATATATATATATATATATATATATATATATATATATATATATATATATATATGCGTATGTGTGTGCATATATATCACTATTTATATATATACAAACACACACACGCAGATATATATGTATATATATGTATACATATACATATATAACTATACTTATATATATAGATATACATATACATACATATATATTTATATCCATACTTAATTATATACATGCATATATATATATGCATATATATACATATATATATATATATATGTGTGTGTGTGTGTGTTTACGTGTGTTTTGCGTGAATGTGCATGTGAGAGAGCAGGTTATGCATGGACAGTAATGTAGGTAAGTTTACTGAGCTCAGGTAGCGGTCTAATGACACTTCTTGGCGTTTCCTGGTCAGTCAATTCCTGCTGAAAGCGCCTTCTGCTCCGACCTCCGATCGCCTTTCGCATGATCGTCTTCGGTGTTTTACTGAAGGCTTTCTATCATTGAGATACTTCTGAAAAATATATCAGGGGGCTGGCATGCCCCCCGTGGCAGTATGCGAGCTTCCGGTGCGAGGGCCGAAGGCCCGAGCATTGGAGGTGAGTTTGGTACAGTCCGAGAGTCGTAGGACAAGTTCCGGTAACTCCGCTTGCCAGCCCCCTACTATATGTTTCTGTGGATTCGCCGAATTTCAGGTAAAAATTTACCCAACTTCCCGACGTCCGAATTACTTAAAACTTATATTCCGTGCATTTAGTACACAAAGACGCGACTGTCAAAATTTCAGATCGATTGGATTAAAAACGGCCGAGTTATTACAACCTGAAATCGCCGAAAATGAGGGTGTTCTTGTTAAAAATGGGTACGATTATATACATAAGGTAGAGGATATTTTTAGGCAAAAAGTGGGTCCTCTTTGTGATGATATATCTCGAGAAGTATAAAAGATACGCAATTTAGCAACACAGCATTGGAAAGAAGAAAGTTCAAACTTTCAAAAACTGTCCTGAAAAAAACATCTGATGACGCAGTGATGACGTCATAATGACGTCACAAAATCACGAATTTCAAAATCAAACTATCCAAAAATAGACGTTTTTCAACTCAATTTTTTTATATGAAACTTTCGAGATAGGAAAAAATGATCATGCTAGCATAGAAATGAAATTTAATGTACTTTCTGAAAATGCCGTCAAAATGTTCCGGGCTTCCCTGCTTTGTTGAGATATTCGCGACTTTTTAAACCATTTTGACGCGAAAAAGTTGCGAAAAAACATTAAAACGGTAAACTTTAATGTGAGTGAACGGGGATGTCCCAGGCCTTCATCTTTCGATATGATGTCGGTTGTAGTCTCGAATTTGCTAATAACTGGTTTTGAGGTAGTATCCTTATTTTGATGACGTATTTGTGACGTCATTAGTAACACGCGGTAAGCCGATTTTTGCACACACAACACCACTTGTATTTGACGTTTAATGTCTGAAAAAAAAAACAGTTTCAACTCAAAATTAATTCTTAGTGCTTTTCATATCGCTGCGTTGGCTATTGGATTAAACATTTCATCAATTTCATTAATTGAATAATTGGCCAATTAAACCAATTAACACTCGTATCTCGGCTCACACATAAGATAGCGTCGTAAATCCAACGATATCTGTCTTGTTGACATTGATTGAGTGTAGTAGGTGCCACATGAGATCATTCATTATTATTCCCTCAATTAGATAATTGGTCAATTAAACCTATTAGATCTCTGAACACTGAAAAAGACTGATATTTTTCCCAAAACTTTCAAAGGATTTGGTTGTGTTGGTCCTCGTGGCAGTTGAGGCCCCTTTCTTTACCCTAAAACCTATGATATGGAAGGAACGCGGCAGTCCGCATACTGCCGCCACCCCACTACATGCACTGACAGTGACACTGACTGTTCAGTACAGTGAAAAATTATGCTCATGTGGCCTAAATTGATTTTAGAAGAATTATTACTGTGACTACTACTACTAGCTATATTATTAATGATTCACACGACCTTAGTCTTGAAGTTTGACTATGAAGCATCGACACCTCTTTAGAGCTCAATAACAGGAAGGAAAAACTAATGGGATGAGTACTTAAATTGAATAATTTACGTTATTTATAGTTCTATTGGGCGAAGCATCCACATTAAAAGTATAACTAATTAGACAATGCAAATGAGTTTGTTGCAGAGTTCAAAACTTTGAAATCTTTCGAATTCGTTCAACTACATAATGTTTTCGTAAATCTAAATCATTGCAATCAAGTGTACCTCAAATTTGATCAAGTATAATAATTGTTGTAAGTTTAACATAATGTTAAATTTACAACAATTATTATATTTGATCAAATTTGAGGTACACTTGCAAATTATACATAAAGTATAATTTAGATTCGGGGACAAATGATCCGTGCATGTAGTGGGGTGGCGGCAGTATGCGGACTGCCGCGTTCCTTCCATATCATAGGTTTTAGGGTAAAGAAAGGGACGCTCAACTGCCACGGACCAACACAACCAAATCCTTTTTGGTTTTGGGAAAATTAATTAAAGCAATGTTGGACTAACTTCCAACTAGAATGGTTATAACGCTAACTTGTATTATGAATGTATGAGTTATAACTACCTGGTGTTAAGGCACGTGTTGTTTCAGTTGCCCGGTGTTACGACACTTCGGTTCCCTAGTGTTTCAGGTACCCGGTTTTATAGTACCTGGCGTTACGATTACCTGGTGTTGTGGTTCATTTCCCATAAACTAAGTTTCATATACATAATTGTGCGCACACGTGTTCAAGTTCCAAAAGATTCAACATCTCTAATAATTTCCTAAGAATGACAGAAATTAAAGAAAAAGAAATGTAAGTCAAGTGAAAACTCGGTGCATCAAAATTTGTTTCGGTTGTGTGCGCTAGTAATAACTATTACTGTTATATACATGCCAGAAACATACACAATGAACCTGTACCCTAACATTGTAGCCTCTGCCTTGTTGTCCTGTTCCACACATCCTCACCCTGTTCCGCGCATCTTCACCCCCGTTTTTTTCGTATCCTCTCCCGTTTTCCTCGCATCCTCACTACCTAATTCTCACATACCTCGACCTCTTCCTTCCATTTCCCACCCTTGCTTATCAAATCCTTACTCCTTTCTACCCATTCCTGTTCCTTTCCACAGGTTCATCATGAAGACCCACCACTGTGTCTGAGGCTACACCCACCCACAGTCCCACACACATATGCACAGTGTGCACACACATACATGCATATACATATTTGCTACAGGCATCATATTTTATGTTTTTGTTTTAATTTGAATCCCTTCGTTTTATGTTTTTTTGTTTGTTTTTTTCAAATTTTAAGGATAGACTGTCACGGTTCATATCAAGTGGCATGATGATGTAATCAACTTTTATCACTGTATTGTTTTATTTAACTTTTATGTACTTTTGGGTGGATTTTACATTAGGTAATCAGCTACATCACCTTCGGTTTTACTTGAATTTATATTTTAATACCATCTTTTTTATATATTTTTATTTACTAATTGGCAACTGCAGGTTTACCTTTTTGCGTTTTTGCAACGACTTGTGGCGTTCCTTTACTTCCGCCTGCGACCTCTTTTGTTTTAATATCTTGCGTATGCAGCTGGTTACCTCTCCTTGAGTTTATGTTTGATGTATTTTACCCTATTTTATTATCGTTTATGCTTTCACCCGAGCCTGTTGATATAATTTTGCTTATATTTTATATCTTAAAAGTTTAATTTTAGTCACTACATCTTTTAATATTTCATTTCATGTTGTTTTAGTTCTATTTATTTTCTGATGTAATCAACTGTATTTTTATTGAGCATAACTAATTTCATATGTATTTTTTCACGTTACGAATCCTAACACTCTGAAAACAAATATCGTTAATGTCTGATTACATAAAAATAGACAAAAATGTATGTCCTAAGTACAGGGTTCTGCAAAACCCCCTGGATTATGAAAAAAGTAAGCCAATACCTTTCCTAAGAGACAGCCTGGAGTGCTCCAACCGGAATTCATCTCAAAGGTGACCTAAGAGCCCTATTTCTTATGTTACTTGCCACAATTAAGAGCTGGAACGACTGTGAATCGTTTATAGTGATAATATCTGGAGTTGTTTAAGATAATAACTTTGCATTATCATTGCTCTTTTATCATAGTGACTTTTTTTTAAAGAATTATTTTTGTTTTTTTAATTTGCGATTATCACTTTTATTGGTATTGTTGCTGCTGGTATTACTACTAATGATGCTTTTGCCATAATTTTGTTATTACTTCTTCAACACGTAACCTCTACACCGGCACCCGAGTAATCGAATCTGGGAGGGGATAATTGCTTTTTTTTGAGGGACCAAACGGGGCCAAGTTCTGGTCCCTAAGCCGCCTATCGGGGCCCCTTGTACTCACAGAACCCTTACAACAGGGATGCAGATAATGATAGTATTGATAAGAGATTAAAGTATATAAAAGAGTCAGTTTTCTTGCTTACAAGTAAAATATAGAACCAAAGATTGATTAGTGTATGATACATTTCAAAAGGGCGCATGGATAAGATACAATGCCTAATTATTTACTGTATTTGAATATACGTCATCATCAATGTGACATTTGGCTTTCCCTGATAATTCTCTCAGTATACCTCAATGTTTCCAAAAAGTTGGAATGACAAAGATCACGGCAGTTCCAATTTAACCACGTCGGATGGAATAGTTCGTCGTCATATCTGAATGTCACAATGGTCTTGGAATCATTTGTTCATTGTATCGAAAGGCATATATGATACTTATCTTTACTCTTGACGGGCTAGTCAACATTACAGCGATTGCAGACATGGCAAAACACAATGCACGACTACGTAATGTATGTAATGTTGATAAGGACTAAAGATTAAAGCAAGAGTTGTAGATAACCTTTATTAACAATAACTTTTTTTAGCATTTTGTTGAATTCGAAGAAGGCATTTTCCCTATATACATTTATTTCCATCTTCATCCTGCTGCAATTTTTTTTCTTATATATATATATATATATATATATATATATATATATATATATATATATAAACAAGTCTTATTAGGTTTATCAATCCCAACTACATTTAGTCTAGTCAGAATTATATGGAATGAATACAACTAGATACATTCAAGAAGCACGAATCTCCATTTTGTGAAATATTTAAAACTGGGAACCTATTATTTCTCTTTGAACACACCAGTGTCATACTTAGCGAACTGCCGTAAAAACGTAACCAAATTTAGGGTTATTGACACCAGAATACTGGTGAAGAAGAACGTCGCCCACGACCTGTGAAGTGTGACTTCCAGACGTTGCTGGGGATCCTGCAGCTTTCGTTATTGCTGAAGGACTAGCAGTATGAGCAACTGGAACAGTACTTGATCTGGAAGGTGCCGAATAGGCAGGTGAAGCAGCTACTCCTGGTGCTGCGTCTCCTGCAGCAGCAGGTTCAGGGTGTCCCTCAGGCAAAAATCCAGTCTTTCTACCAGCTACAAAGTTGACAGTATGTTCTTTTCCATCTTCATCTACGTAAGTATAACTTCCAACGATATTGCCATCAGCATCGGCTTCCTCGGTCCGTGAATAACTATCCGAATCAAAGGCAAATTTGTATGAAGCGTCTGCTTGACTGTCTGCGATTTCGCTTCCCTCTGCAGACTTCAGCAGAGGAGAAACTCCTGCTAGAGCGTTGGCTTCTTCTTCGGAAAGAATGGGGAGAATGCGTCCAGTTGGAATACCACTTTCTGCACCTGGAACAGATGGTCCTCGAGGAAGGGAATCTCCTTCAGCGATGTAACCAGTCTCAGCTCCAGCAACATACTGGATTTCCCTATTGACGTCATCATCAGCAGTAAAGGAATACCTTCCCTTGACATTGTTGAGCGCATCTGCTATCTCATGGCGGGAGCTACTCTGAGTCTCGTATGAGAAAGAGTAACTTCCATCGTCAAGAGCAGAGTTTCGTACTTGTGCTTCTTCAACTGGTGCAGATGGGGCAAAAGGTCGTGCAGGGGCAGGAGCAACATAGGTTGTAGACGCACTCTTGGTAGACACAACACCTGAGCTAGAAGGCTGAGTGTGAGAGCCAAAATCTGGAGCATCTGGAGCAACAGGTAAGTGGTCACCTTCAGCAAGAAAACCGGTTGAAGAGCCAGCAACATAGTTGACAGTCCTTCTAATCCCATCATCTGCATTGAAGCTGTAAGTTCCCTTTACATTAAGGTTTGGGTCAGCGTTTTCTGATCGTGAGCTTTCACCAGCATCATAAGTGAAAGAGTAAGAGGCATCTCTTGGAGAGGAGTCGGATGGGGAACTGTAGGTGGCAGCAGCGAAAGTAGTTCCACTTGCTGAACTAGAAGTGGCAGCAGCAAGCTTGTTAGCCTCTTCTTCAGACAGAATAGGGAGAATGCGTCCAGTTGGAATACCACTTTCTGCACCTGGAACAGATGGTCCTCGAGGAAGGGAATCTCCTTCAGCGATGTAACCAGTCTCAGCTCCAGCAACATACTGGATTTCCCTATTGACGTCATCATCAGCAGTAAAGGAATACCTTCCCTTGACATTGTTAAGAGCATCTGCTGTCTCATAGCGGGAGCTAATCTGGGTCTCGTATGAGAAAGAGTAACTTCCATCGTCAAGAGCAGAGCTTCGTACTTGTGCTTCTTCAACTGGTGCTGAGGTGGCTGCATGCTGTGAAAGAGCGCTCGGTTGGGAAGAGGCAGCAGGTCGTGAAGGAGCAGAAGGAGCATCATAAGTGGAAACTACACTTTTAGTGGAAACAGGAGAAGCAGCGTCAACCCGTGGAGCAACTGGAAGGTGAGATCCGCTAACAAGGAAGCCTTGGTCATTAGCTGTATAATCCAGTTTTATATCAGCACCGGAGGCATCCCTGTATCCATATGAGCCAGACACATCGCCTGGGGCATTTGCCATTGCGGACTCGTAGATTCCATCCCCAGTATCATAACCATACTTGAAAGTCCCATCGTCATGGAGAACATAGAATTGTGACCTGGCACCAAGGCCTACGGTTGGAATCTTGTATTCGGCATCTGGACGTGGAAAACTCAGCGTGCTAACCACCGCCACGGACAACACGGTCTGAAGGAAACGGATAACATTTTTCAATATGTCAGAGACATACATATCTATCTACATTTCGATAGATACATATGGTGTGTGTGTTAAAATAATTATAGCATATCTACAGTATATATATATATATATATATATATATATATATATATATATACATATATATCTATATCTATATATATCTTCTGTGACTCTCAGAAGATGTCCTTTTTAGAACTTTTGTTTTGGAAGTGCCACTCTTCTCTAATTGCATGCCCTTAACCTCATCAGTGGCTTAGCATGGAGACACAGACGAAAGCCTGATCCAGTGAGCCACGGCGGCAGCATATACAGAAGAGTGTATAGTTTATATATATGTATACATATATACATGCATATAAGTATATGTATATATATATATATATATATATATATATATATATATATATATGGAAACACACACACACACACACACACACACACACACACACACACACACACATATATATATATATATATATATATACACATATATATGTATATATACATATACGGAGATATTTATATATATATAACAATATATATATACATGTTTGTATATATACTTATTTATATGTATATGGATATACATTCATACATACATATATGTATATATATATATATATCCATATATGCATACACATACATACAGATATATATACATATACATACATACGTATATATATACACGGAAATATAAATATCTAAGTATATATGTATATATATATACATATACACAATATATGTGTATATATACATATACATATGCACGTATTATTATGAACACACACGCATATATATATATATATATATATATATATATATATATATATATATATATATATATATATATATATATGCGTTGAACAGGCTGCATGTTTTGATAACTTTTCAAAAGCTATATATGAGCTGCACACACACACACACACACACACACACACACACACACACACACACACACACACACACACACACACACACACACACACATATATATATATATATATATATATATATATATATATATATAAGTATATATATGAATATATACATATAGTGTGTGTATATGTACATATATCTATATCTATCTATCTATCTATGTATGTATATATATATATATATATATATATATATATATATATATATGAATGTTAATTCACAATTAACACACCACGTACATGGTCAATGAATAAATGCGGTCGTATTTTAAAACAATTAAAAGAACTTTTAAAAACTTTAAAGTTGATATGTTTATTTATATATCAGTATACCTATACTTATCTATCAATTATGTATGCATACATGTACACACACACATATGTATATGATATATACATATACATATCCATTTACACACACACACATATATATATACATATATATATATATATATATATATATATATATATATATATATATATAGTCATATGTGTAGATAGATAGATGAGCCGATAGATATACACATACATACATATATATGTGTGTGAATTTGTTTATATGTAATGATATATATGTATATATATATATATATGCGTATGTGTGTGCATATATATCACTATTTATATATATACAAACACACACACACGCAGATATATATGTATATATATGTATACATATACATATATAACCATACTTATATATATAGATATACATATACATACATATATATTTATATCCATACTTAATTATATACATGCATATATATATGCATATATATACATATATATATATATGTGTGTGTGTGTTTATGTGTCTTTTGCGTGAGTGTGCATGTGAGAGAGCAGGTTATGCATGGACAGTAATGTAGGTAAGTTTACTGAGCTCAGGTAGCGGTCTAATGAGACTTCTTGGCGTTTCCTGGTCAGTCAATTCCTGCTGAAAGCGCTTTTAACTCCGACCTCCGATCGTCTTTCGCATGGTCGTCTTCGGTGTTTCACTGAAGGCTTTCTATCATTGAGATACTTCTGAGGAATATATTAATTAAAGCAGTGTTGGACTAACTTCCAACTAGAATGGTTATAACGCCAACATGTATTATGAATGCATGAGTTATTACTACCTGGTGTTAAGGCACGTGTTGTTTCAGTTGACCGGTGTTACGACACTTCGGTTCCCTGTTGTTTCAGGTACCCGGTTTTATAGTACCTGGCGTTACGATTACCTGGTGTTGTGGTTCATTTCCCATAAACTAAGTTTCATATACATAATTGTGCGCACACGTGTTCAAGTTCCAAAAGATTCAACATCTCTAATAATTTCCTAAGAATGACAGAAATTAAAGAAAAAGATATGTAAGTCAAGTGAAAACTCGGTGCATCAAAATTTGTTTCGGTTGTGTGCGCTAGTAACAACTATTACTGTTATATACATGCCAGAAACATACACAATCAACCTGTACCCTAACATTGTAGCCTCTGCCTTGTTGTCCTGTTCCGCGCATCCTCACCCCCGTTTTTTTCGTATCCTCTCCCGGTGTTCCTCGCATCCTCACTCCCTAATTCTCACATACCTCGACCTCTTCCTTCCATTTCCCACCCTAGCTTATCAAATCCTTACTCCATTCTACCCATTCCTGTTCCTTTCCACAGGTTCATCATGAAGACCCACCACTGTGTCTGAGGCTACACCCACCCACAGTCCCACACACATATGCACAGTGTGCACACACATACATGCATATACATATTTGCTACAGGCATCATATTTTATGTTTTTGTTTTAATTTGAATCCCTTCGTTTTATGTTTTTTTTGTTTGTTTTTTTTCAAATTTTAAGGATAGACTGTCACGGTTCATATCAAGTGGCATGATGATGTAATCAACTTTTATCACTGTATTGTTTTATTTAACTTTTATGTACTTTTGGGTGGATTTTACATTAGGTAATCAGCTACATCACCTTCGGTTTTACTTGAATTTATATTTTAATACCATCTTTTTTATATATTTTTATTTACTAATTGGCAACTGCAGGTTTACCTTTTTGCGTTTTTGCAACGACTTGTGGCGTTCCTTTACTTCCGCCTGCGACCTCTTTTGTTTTAATATCTTGCGTATGCAGCTGGTTACCTCTCCTTGAGTTTATGTTTGATGTATTTTACCCTATTTTATTATCGTTTATGCTTTCACCCGAGCCTGTTGATATAATTTTGCTTATATTTTATATCTTAAAAGTTTAATTTTAGTCACTACATCTTTTAATATTTCATTTCATGTTGTTTTAGTTCTATTTATTTTCTGATGTAATCAACTGTATTTTTATTGAGCATAACTAATTTCATATGTATTTTTTCACGTTACGAATCCTAACACTGAAACAAATATCGTTAATGTCTGATTACATAAAATAGACAAAATGTATGTCCTAAGTACAGGGTTCGCAAACCCCCTGGATTATGAAAAAAAGTGTGTCAATACCTTTCCTAAGAGACGGCCTTGAGTGCCCCAGCCGGAAATCATCACAAAGGTGACATATGAGCCCTATTCCTTATGTTACTTGCCACAATTAAGAGCTGGAACGGCTGTGAATCATTTATAGTGATAATATCTGGAACTGCTTAAGATAATAACTTTGCTTTATCATTGCTCTTTTATCATAGTGACTTTTTTTTAAAGAATTATTTTTGTTTTTTTAATTTGCGATTATCACTTTTATTGGTATTGTTGCTGCTGGTATTACTACTAATGATGCTTTTGCCATAATTTTGTTATTACTTCTTCAACACGTAACCTCTACACCGGCACCCGAGTAATCGAATCTGGGAGGGGATAATTGCTTTTTTTTGAGGGACCAAACGGGGCCAAGTTCTGGTCCCTAAGCCGCCTATCGGGGTCCCTTGTACTCACAGAACCCTTACAACAAGGATGCAGATAATGATAGTATTGATAAGAGATTAAAGTATATAAAAGAGTCAGTTTTCTTGCTTACAAGTAAAATATAGAACCAAAGATTGAATAGTATATGATACATTTCAAAAGGGCGCATGGATAAGATACAATGCCTAATTATTTACTGTATTTGAATATACGTCATCATCAATGTGACATTTGGCTTTCCCTGATAATTCTCTCAGTATACCTCAATGTTTCCAAAAAGTTGGAATGACAAAGATCACGGCAATTCCAATTTAACCACGTCGGATGGAATAGTTCGTCGTCATATCTGAATGTCGCAATGGTCTTGGAATCATTTGTTCATTGTATCGAAAAACATATATGATACTTATCTTTACTCTTGACTGGCTAGTCAACATTACAGCGATTACAGACATGGCAAAACACAATGCATTGCTACGTAATGTATGTAATGTTGATAAGGACTAAGGATTAAAACAAGAATTGTAGATAACCTTTATTAACAATAACATTTTTTTTTAGCATTTTGTTGGATTCGAAGAAGGCATTTTCCCCATATACATTTTTTTTCCATTTTCATCCTGCTGCAATTTTTTTTCTTATATATATATATATATATATATATATATATATATATATATATATATATAAACAAGTCTTATTAGGTTTATCAATCCCAACCACATTTAGTCTAGTCAGAATTATATGGAGTGAATACAACTAGATACATTCAAGAAGCACGAGTCTCCATTTTGTGATATGTTTAAAACTGGGAACCTATTATTTCTCTTTGAACACACCAGTGTCATACTTAGCGAAATGCCGTAAAAACGTAACCAAATTTAGGGTTATTGACACCAGAATACTGGTGAAGAAGAACGTCGCCCACGACCTGTGAAGTGTGACTTCCAGACGTTGCTGGGGATCCTGCAGCTTTCGTTATTGCTGAAGGACTAGCAGTATGAGCAACTGGAACAGTACTTGATCTGGAAGGTGCCGAATAGGCAGGTGAAGCAGCTACTCCTGGTGCTGCGTCTCCTGCAGCAGCAGGTCAATGCACATCTAGTGCATCTGATGCTATGATAGACTGAGTGGTCTCCATTGTGTTTTATGGTCCCATGGCGAACCAAACACATGAACTCTAGATCTCGACAGGGGCGAGCCGCGGCAGGGCGCATCACCTATGCTCTTTCGACATAAACTGCAATATCAAAAGAGAACAAGGAGAGTCCGAGAGCAAAGGACATCTGATCGAATGCAATTTCGATGGCCGCGATTTTTCGAAAATCACGGTTAACAGGCACCGCGTACTACATGATTAACGAATAACTCCCATGAACCTTTGCATGGTTTAAAGTTGATATCTTCATACCTACTATATACGAATTTACCTATATATATGTATTTATATATACACACACATAAGTGTATATGTGTGTGTACACATACTGAATACACGTTGTCGTGTTTGTGTGTGGTTTTGTGTGAGTGTGCACACGACAACGTGTATTCAGTATGTGCACACACACATACACACTCATCCAAATATATATGTATATATATATTTGCATGAGTGTGTGTGTGCACATAATGAATATACGATAACGTGTATTCAATATGTGCACACACACATACACACTCATCCGAATATATATATATATATATATATATATATATATATATATATATATATATACATACATACACATAAGTGTATGTGTGTGTGCATATACTGAATACACGTTGTCGTGTTTGTGTGTGTGGTTTAGCGTGAGTGTGCGTGTGAGAGAGCAGGGTATGCATGGACAGGATTGTAGCTAAGGTTACTAAACTCATGTGGTGGTCTAATGAGACTTCTTGGCGTTTCCTGGTCAGTCAATTCCTGCTGAAAGCGCCTTCAGCTCTTCGGTGTTTCACTGAAGGCTTTCTATCATTGAGATACCTCTGAGGAATATATTAATCCAATGTAGGACTAATTTCAGCTGCCCGATGTTACGACATGACGTTACGTTACGATTTTACACTTACATAGGTTACGGGGAACAGATGGTCCTCGAGGAAGGGAATCTCCTTCAGCGATGTAACCAGTCTCAGCTCCAGCAACATACTGGATTTCCCTATTGACGTCATCATCAGCAGTAAAGGAATACCTTCCCTTGACATTGTTAAGAGCATCTGCTGTCTCATAGCGGGAGCTAATCTGGGTCTCGTATGAGAAAGAGTAACTTCCATCGTCAAGAGCAGAGCTTCGTACTTGTGCTTCTTCAACTGGTGCTGAGGTGGCTGCATGCTGTGAAAGAGCGCTCGGTTGGGAAGAGGCAGCAGGTCGTGAAGGAGCAGAAGGAGCATCATAAGTGGAAACTACACTTTTAGTGGAAACAGGAGAAGCAGCGTCAACCCGTGGAGCAACTGGAAGGTGAGATCCGCTAACAAGGAAGCCTTGGTCATTAGCTGTATAATCCAGTTTTATATCAGCACCGGAGGCATCCTTGTATCCATATGAGCCAGACACATCGCCTGGGGCATTTGCCATTGCGGACTCGTAGATTCCATCTCCAGTATCATAACCATACTTGAAAGTCCCATCGTCATGGAGAACATAGAATTGTGATCTGGCACCAAGGCCTACGGTTGGAATCTTGTATTCGGCATCTGGACGTGGAAAACTCAGCGTGCTAACCACCGCCACGGACAACACGGTCTGAAGGAAATGGATAACATTTTTCAATATGTCAGAGACATACATATCTATCTACATTTCGATAGATACATATGGTGTGTGTGTTAAAATAATTATAGCATATCTACAGTATATATATACACACATATATATATATATACATATATATCAACATATATATCTATATCTATATATATCTGTGACTCTCAGAAGATGTCCTTTTTAGAACCTTTGTTTTGGAAGTGCCATTCTTCTCTAAGTGCATGCCCTTAACCTCATCAGTGGCTTAGCATGGAGACACAGACGAAAGCCTGATCCAGTGAGCCACGGCGGCAGCATATACAGAAGAGTGTATAGTTTATATATATGTATACATATATATACATGCATATAAGTATATGTATATATATATATATATATATATATATATATGGAAACACACACACACACACACACACACACACACACACACACACACATATATATATATATATATATATATATATATATATATATATATATATATACATATACGGAGATATTTATATATATAGCAATATATATATACATTTTTGTATATATACTTATTTATATGTATATGGATATACATACATACATACATATATGTATATATATATATATATCCATATATGCATACACATACATACAGATATATATACATATACATACATACGTATATATATACACGGAAATATAAATATCTAAGTATGTATGTATATATATACATATACACAATATATATGTATATATATACATATACATATGCACGTATTATTATGAACGCACACGCATATATATATATATATATATATATATATATATATATATATATATATATATATATATATATATATATATGTTGAACAGTCTGCATGTTTTGATAACTTTTCAAAAGCTATATATGAGCTGCAGGACAGACACTTTACACAAATTGATAATCTCTGTGTATCACTTTTTTCTATTTTTAGGTTGCCCCATAATCATATCAAATCAGTATAATCTTCATTTTGTCCTTTGAACATTTGTTATATCAACAACGATTATACTCACTAAGCTAGTCCACGTCCTCATGCTTGCGGCGGAGGAGTTGGGATGCTTGTGATGAGTACTCTTCCAGGTTGACTTATATACTGAACTGGATGTGAGTGTGTCAGTTCGTACGTGTTTGCCGTGAAGATGACCATCAGATGCAGTTCCCAACGACACCCACCGTCTTTTACTCTCATTTCCCATTATCATAATTTTTTGTAATCTTACCTATAAAATATATATACATGTAAAGATTCCTGTCTCTAGTATATATGCATATATATATATATATATATATATATATATATATATATATATATATATATATATATATATATATATGTATATATACATATAGTGTGTGTATATGTACATATATCTATATCTATCTATCTATATATATGAATGTGATTCACAATTAACACACCACGTACATATATATGTATATATATATATATATATATATATATATATATATATATATTTATATATATATAAATATGCGTATGTGTGTGCATATATATCACTATTTATATATATACAAACACACACACACGGAGATATATATGTATATATATGTTTACATATACATATTTATATATCCATACTTATATATAGATATACATATAAATACATATATATTTATATTCATACTTAATTATATGCATGCATATCTATGTATATATATGTGTGTGTGTGTGTGTGTTTACGTGTGTTTTGGGTGAATGTGCATGTGAGAGAGCAGGTTAACCATGCATGGACAGTAATGTAGCTAAGTTTTCTAAGCTCATGTAGCGGTATAATGAGACTTGGCGTTTCCTGGTCAGTCAATTCCTGCTGAAAGCGCTTTTAGCTCTGACCTCCGGTCGCTTTTCGTATGGTCGTCTTCGGTGTTTCACTGAAGGCTTTCTATCATTGAAATACTTCTGAGTAATATATTAATGCAATGTAGGACTAACTTCCAACTAGAATGGTTATAACGCTAACTTGTATTATGAATGTATGAGTTATTACTACCTGGTGTTAAGGCACGTGTCGTTTCAGTTGTCCGGTGTTACGACACTTCGGTTCCCTGTTGTTTCAGGTACCCGGTTTTATAGTACCTGGCGTTACGATTAGCCGGTGTTGTGGTTCATTTCCCATAAACCAAGTTTCGTATACATAATTGTGCGCACACGTGTTCATGTTCCGAAATATTCAACATCTCTAATAATTTCCTAAGAATGACAGAAATTAAAGAAAAAGATATGTAAGTCAAGTGGAAACTCGGTGCATCAAAATTTGTTTCGGTTGTGTGCGCTAGTAACAACTATTACTGTTATATACATGCCAGAAACATACACAATCAACAAAACAAGGTTATTAAAAAGGCAGGATAGTTTAGAAATTGGAGGCGCAGGCGAAGTAAGAAAACTTATTCTTGAATGAAACCTTCGCCAGTCTGTGGGCGTCAGTGATGGGAAGGATATTACAGGCTGCTGACGAGTGTCAACGAAGTACCAAAGTCTCATCTTTTTATGTATATTGATGTTATTATGTACGTGTAAAATTCACACAGACAACCCCCACACACACATATACTGCTTTAGCTACTTGTAAATAAATGAATATATACATATATATACATATATCTGTATACATATATATATATATATATATATATATATATATATATATATATATATATATAAAAGGATAAGGATAAGCTAGATTTGCGGAGCAGATGCTACGCCGGGCTTGTATGCACTGAGGCGAGCCCACCTGTGTCAGCGTATATATATATGTATGTATATATATATATATATATATATATATATATATATATATATATATATATATATATATTTTTTTTTTTTTCTCTCTCTCTCGAAAATAAATCTAGTGGGGCCCTGTGTGGAAAAAAAATCGCATTACCAAATATCTTTGTAATTTTGGAGAGTGCAGGATGCTATAAAGTGTGGCTGTCCCTTGCATGCAATGTCCATGACGGCTCTCTGGAGACGACAGAAGGGCAGTGGTGACCAGGCTGCTTCTTCAGGCCAAACAACACGAAGAGTAAAGATGAGTCATTCATGAATGCAAACCAATGTCACTGAAAGTATTTGGAGCGGACCGGTATTTTTCAGCGTGCCAGAGACGAGTAGCTATATTGTTTATCTGTTTACTATCCGTTTTTAACTTTAATATATTCCAGAAAATGTAATAAAAAAACTTACAAATTTAATATATCCATCCTTTATTTTACTACTAAACTGAAAGCAGAATCACAATAACAACAACAATACCAATAAGAATAATAAGGAATCACGTTACCAAATATCTTTGTAATTTGGGAGACTGAGGGAAGCTACTAGGTGTGTCTACTCCATGTGTGTAATGTCCATGACGGCTCTCTGAAAACGGTGGAAGGCCAGTGATGTTCAGGCGAAACAACACGAAGAGTAAAGATGAGCCATTCATGAATTTAAACCAATATCGCTGAAAATATTTGATGAAATAGACCGGCCAGCTATTTTTCGGTGTGCCTGGGACCAGTAGCCATATTGTGTACTTATTTACGATCGTTGTTTTTATTTATAGCAAAATTAATATATGCCAGAAACTGTAGCGTAAAAATACAAAGACTACTATGGTATACAAATGATAGGTAGCAATAACAATTACAGCAACAACAATACCAGTAACAATAATGTTGTTAAGGATAATATTAGTAATAATGATAATAAAAACAGCGGCAATAATAATAACAAAAACAAAAATAATAATGATAACGGGGATGCTAATAAGAACTGAATTGATAAGAGATTAAATTATATAAAAGAGTCAGTTTTCTTACTTGCAAGTGAAATATAAAACCAAAGATTCCGTGATAAGAAGACATAAAAGCCCCTTAACAGTCTCCTGACTAAAAGTTAATTTAGTTCAAGGGTCTTGTTAATAGTAGGTTCGCGAGTTAGTAGTAAGAAGGTCTCATTAAAAGTAATAACAATATAGAATAAATTAATAGAAATATATATAACACGAGAAAAGATGTATTAATAGATAAAATACATATATAATATAATCCTTACGCTTGACTGGCTAATTAAAATAAGAGCGATTGCGGATTTGTTAAACACAAATGATAGCTACATACTGTATGTAATGCTAACGAGGACCAAGGATTAAGATACGAGTTGTAGATAACATTTATTACCCATTTTTTGTTAACATTTTTGTTGAAGTCATAGGACGCATTTTCACCATACATATATATATTTTTTTCAATTCAATGTCTTTTTTTTTTTTTTTTTTTTACAAGTTTTATCAGGTTTTATCAGAGCCTCCATCATTTCATGAAATGTTTAAAACTGGGGACCTATTTTTTCTCTTTGAACACATCAGTGTCGTACTTAGCGAACTGCCATAAAAAATAACCAAATTTAGGGTTATTGACACCAGAATACTGGTGAAGAAGAACGTCGCCCACGACCTGTGAAGTGTGACTTCCAGACGTTGCTGGGGATCCTGCAGCTTTCGTTATTGCTGAAGGACTAGCAGTATGAGCAACTGGAACGGTACTTGATCTGGAAGGTGCCGAATAGACAGGTGAAGCAGCTACTCCTGGTGCTGCGTCTCCTGCAGCAGCAGGTCAATGCACATCTAGTGCATCTGATGCTATGATAGACTGAGTGGTTTCCATTGTGTTTTATGGTCCCATGGCGAACCAAACACATGAACTCTAGATCTCGACAGGGGCGAGCCGCGGCAGGGCGCATCACCTATGCTCTTTCGACATAAACTGCAATATCAAAAGAGAACAAGGAGAGTCCGAGAGCAAAGGACATCTGATCGAATGCAATTTCGATGGCCGCGATTTTTCGAAAATCACGATTAACAGGAACCGCGTACCACATGATTAACGAATAAGTGCGGTACTTTTTTTTTCTTTTTTTTTAAACTCCTATGAACCTTTGCATGGTTTAAAGTTGATATCTTCATACCTACTATATACGAATTTACCTATATATATGTATATATATATATACACACACATAAGTGTATATGTGTGTGGTTTTGTGTGAGTGTGCACACGACAACGTGTATTCAGTATGTGCACACACACATATACATACTATCCAAGTATATATATGTATATATATATTTGCATGAGCGTGTGTGTGTGTGTGTGTGCACATATTTGGAATATACATAAATGTATTCAATATGTGCACACACACATACACACTCATCCAAATATATATATATATATATATATATATATATATATATATATATATATATATATATATATACATATGAGTGTATGTGTGTGTGCATATACTGAATACACGTTGTCGTGTTTGTGTGTGTGGTTTAGCGTGAGTGTGCATGTCAGAGAGCAGGTTATGCATGGACAGTAATGTAGCTAAGTTTACTAAGCTCATGTAGCGGTCTAATAAGACTTGGCGTTTCCTGGTCAGTCAATTCCTGCTGAAAGCGCTTTTAACTCCGACCTCCGATCGCCTTTCGCATGGTCGTCTTCGGTGTTTTACTGAAGGCTTTCTATTATTGAAATACTTCTGAGAAATATATTAATTCAATGTAGGACTAATTTCAGCTGCCCGATGTTACTACATGACGTTACGTTACGATTTTACACTTACATAGGTTACGGCTATACGCCTGTTAATTAATTTTAGTGGTGTGCTCTAGTAATAACTATTACTGTTATATGCAATGCCAGAAACATACAAAATCAACAAAACAAGTTTATTAGAAAGGCAGCAAATTATCAACGTCTTTCCTTTCTTATTATGTATATTGATAGATATATGCAAAAGTAAAACGCAAACACACACACAATATATATATATATATATATATATATATATATATATATATATATATATATACATACATATATATATAAGTATGTGTGTGTATGTACATATATGCGTATATGTATATATGTATATATATAAATATAAAAAAATATATATATATATATATATATATATATATATATATATATATATATATATATATATATATATGTGTGTGTGTGTGTGTGTGTGTGTGTGTATTTATATGTGTATATGTATATATCATATATATATATATCACTTAAATATGTTATATATATATATGCATATATGTACATGTATGTATATTTATATGTATATATATATACATATATATACATACATATATATGTATGTATATGTATATATATATATGTATATATATATATATATATATATATATATATATATATATATATATATATATATATATATATATATATATAAGCGAAGATAGACAAAACAAAAGCCTCACTTTTTTAATAACGTTTCCATAATATAGCCAACTCCTTGGCGATCCACAAATCTAATGTTTTACTGAAGGGAATGAAGCGGGGCTTGCGTGCAAAAGGAATCATATTGATAAATAACTAACGATGACAATAATGCCATTGCTAATAAAAATACTGGTAATAATGATAATAAAACGACAATAATGATATAGTAACAATGATAATAATAATAATAATAATAATAATAAAAATGATAATACTGATAACAGGGATGCAAATAAGGATAGTATTGATAAGAGATTAAAGTATATAAAAGAGTCTTGCTTCCAAGTAATATATGGAACCAAAGATTGATTAGTGTATAATACTTTTCAAAGGGGCGCATGGATAAGATATAATGCCTAATCATTAACTGTACTAATGCAGATGCTTGTTGAATTATGGGAAGAATTTGAATATACATCATTATTAATGTGACATTTGGCTTTCCCTGATAATTTTCTCAGTATACCTCAAGGTTTCCAAAGAGTTGGAATGACAAAGATCACGGCAGTTTCTACTTAACCACGTCGGATGGAATAGATCGTCAATGTCATAATATCTGAGTGTCACAATGGTCTTGGAATCATTTGTTCATTGCATTGAAAAGCATATATGATACTAATCTTTACTCTTGACTGGCTAGTCAACATTACAGCGATTGCAGACATGGCAAAACACAATGCATGGCTACGTAATGTATGTAATGTTGATGAGGACTAAGGATTAAAACAAGAATTGTAGATAACCTTTATTAACAATATTTTTTTTTAGCATTTTATTGAATTCATAGAAGGCATTTCCCCATATACATTTTTTTTCCCCATTTTCATGCTGCTGAAGTTTTTTTTTTTTTTTTATTATAAATAAGTCTTATTAGGTTTATCAATCACAACTGCATTTAGTCCGGTCAGAATTATTTAAAGTGAATACATAAGTTTAAAAAAACAACTAGATACATTTAAGAAGCACGAGTCTCCATCATTTTATGAAATGATTAAAACTGGGAACCTACTTTTTCTCTTTGAACACACCAGTGTCATACTTAGCGAACTGCCGTAAAAACGTAACCAAATTTAGGGTTATTGACACCAGAATACTGATGAAGAAGAACGTCGCCCACGACCTGTGAAGTGTGACTTCCAGACGTTGCTGGGGATCCTGCAGCTTTCGTTATTGCTGAAGGACTAGCAGTATGAGCAACTGGAACAGTACTTGATCTGGAAGGTGCCGAATAGGCAGGTGAAGCAGCTACTCCTGGTGCTGCGTCTCCTGCAGCAGCAGGTTCAGGGTGTCCCTCAGGCAAAAATCCAGTCTTTCTACCAGCTACAAAGTTGACAGTATGTTCTTTTCCATCTTCATCTACGTAAGTATAACTTCCAACGATATTGCCATCAGCATCGGCTTCCTCGGTCCGTGAATAACTATCCGAATCAAAGGCAAATTTGTATGAAGCGTCTGCTTGACTGGCCTGCGATTTCGCTTCCCCCTGCAGACTTCAGCAGAGGAGAAACTCCTGCTAGAGCGTTGGCTTCTTCTTCGGAAAGAATGGGGAGAATACGTCCAGTTGGAATACCACTTTCTGCACCTGGAACAGATGGTCCTTGAGGAAGGGAATCTCCTTCAGCGATGTAACCAGTCTCAGCTCCAGCAACATACTGGATTTCCCTATTGACGTCATCATCAGCAGTAAAGGAATACCTTCCCTTGACATTGTTAAGAGCATCTGCTGTCTCATGGCGGGAGCTGCTCTGAGTCTCGTATGAGAAAGAGTAACTTCCATCGTCAAGAGCAGAGCTTCGTACTTGTGCTTCTTCAACTGGTGAAGATGGGGCAAAAGGTCGTGCAGGGGCAGGAGCAACATAGGTTGTAGGCGCACTCTTGGTAGACACAACACCTGAGCTAGAAGGCTGAGTGTGAGAGCCAAAATCTGGAACATCTGGAGCAACAGGTAAGTGGTCACCTTCAGCAAGAAAACCGGTTGAAGATCCAGCAACATAGTTGACAGTCCTTCTAATCCCATCATCTGCATTGAAGCTGTAAGTTCCCTTTACATTAAGGTTTGGGTCAGCGTTTTCTGATCGTGAGCTTTCACCAGCATCATAAGTGAAAGAGTAAGAGGCATCTCTTGGAGAGGAGTCGGATGGGGAACTGTAGGTGGCAGAAGAAAGTAGCTCCAATTGCTGAACCAGAAGTGGCAGCAGCAAGCTTGTTAGCCTCTTCTTCAGACAGAATAGGAGAATGTTCAGTTGGAATACCACTTTCTGCACCTGGAACAGATGGTCCTCGAGGAAGGGAATCTCCTTCAGCGATGTAACCAGTCTCAGCTCCAGCAACATACTGGATTTCCCTATTGACGTCATCATCAGCAGTAAAGGAATACCTTCCCTTGACATTGTTAAGAGCATCTGTTGTCCATGGCGGGAGCTGCTCTGAGTCTCGTATGAGAAAGAGTAACTTCCATCGTCAAGAGCAGAGCTTCGTACTTGTGCTTCTTCAACTGGTGCTGAGGTGGCTGCATGCTGTGAAAGAGTGCTCGGTTGGGAAGAGAGGCAGGTCGAAGGAGCAGAAGGAGCATCATAAGTGGAAGCTACACTTTAGTGAAAACAGGGAGAAGCAGCGTCAACCCGTGGAGCAACTGGAAGGTGAGATCCGCTAACAAGGAAGCCTTGGTCATTAGCTGTATAATCCAGTTTTATATCAGCACCGGAGGCATCCTTGTATCC
>BOPN01002835.1:95770-100770 GCA_017312705.2 Penaeus japonicus | reverse complement strand
GAATAACAATAACAACAACAATACCAATAAGAATAATAAGGAATCACGTTACCAAATATCTTTGTAATTTGGGAGACTGAGGGAAGCTACTAGGTGTGTCTACTCCATGTGTGTAATGTCCATGACGGCTCTCTGAAAACGGTGGAAGGCCAGTGATGTTCAGGCGAAACAACACGAAGAGTAAAGATGAGCCATTCATGAATTTAAACCAATATCGCTGAAAATATTTGATGAAATAGACCGGCCAGCTATTTTTCGGTGTGCCTGGGACCAGTAGCCATATTGTGTACTTATTTACGATCGTTGTTTTTATTTATAGCAAAATTAATGTATGCCAGAAACTGTAGCGTAAAAATACATAATTTTGCGTTACTATTGTGATATAAACTTTATTTATTTATTCATTTTTATCTGGAAACAGAGGACTGGCAGCCGATTGTTTGTGCCGGCAACGGTGAACGAACATACCTGGCCATGGAAAAGTCAGCATGCTAACCACCGCCACGTACAGCACGGTCTGAAATGAATTGATGAAGACTACTGTGGTATACAAATGATAGGTAGCAATAACAATAACAGCAACAACAATACCAGTAACAATAATGTTGTTAAGGATAATATTAGTAATAATGATAATAAAAACAGCGGCAATAATAATAATAATAACAGAAATAATAATAATGATAACAGGGATGCTAATAAGAACTGAATTGATAAGAGATTTAATTATATAAAAGAGTCAGTTTTCTTACTTCCAAGTGAAATATAAAACCAAAGATTCCGTGATAAGAAGACATAAAAGCCCCTTAACAGTCTCCTGACTAAAAGTTAATTTAGTTCAAGGGTCCTGTTAATAGTAGGTTCCTGACTAAAAGTTAATTTAGTTCAAGGGTCTTGTTAATAGTAGGTTCGCGAGTTAGTAGTAAGAAGGTCTCATTAAAAGTAATAACAATATAGAATAAATTAATAGAAATATATATAACACGAGAAAAGATGTATTAATAAATAAAATACATATATAATATAATCCTTACGCTTGACTGGCTAATTAAAATAAGAGCGATTGCGGATTTGTTAAACACAAATGATAGCTACATACTGTATGTAATGCTAACGAGGACCAAGGATTAAAATATGAGTTGTAGATAACATTTATTAGCCATTTTTTGTTAACATTTTTGTTAAAATCATAGAACGCATTTTCACCATACATATTTTTTTTCAATTTTTTATTTATTTATTTTTTTTTACAAGTTTTATCAGGTTTATTAGTCGTACTTCCGGTTGCACACTTCACAGGTCGCCCACGACCTGTGAAGTGTGACTTCCAGACGTTGCTGGGGATCCTGCAGCTTTCGTTATTGCTGAAGGACTAGCAGTATGAGCAACTGGAACGGTACTTGATCTGGAAGGTGCCGAATAGACAGGTGAAGCAGCTACTCCTGGTGCTGCGTCTCCTGCAGCAGCAGGTCAATGCACATCTAGTGCATCTGATGCTATGATAGACTGAGTGGTCTCCATTGTGTTTTATGGTCCCATGGCGAACCAAAACACATGAACTCTAGATCTCGACAGGGGCGAGCTCTTTCGACATAAACTGCAATATCAAAAGAGAACAAGGAGAGTCCGAGAGCAAAGGACATCTGATCGAATGCAATTTCGATGGCCGCGATTTTTCGAAAATCACGGTTAACAGGCACCGCGTACTACATGATTAACGAATAACTCCCATGAACCTTTGCATGGTTTAAAGTTGATATCTTCATACCTACTATATGCGAATTTACCTATATATATGTATTAATATATACACACACATAAGTGTATATGTGTGTGTACACATACTGAATACACGTTGTCGTGTTTGTGTGTGGTTTTGTGTGAGTGTGCACACGACAACGTGTATTCAGTATGTGCACACACACATACATACTCATCCAAATATATATATGTATATATATATTTGCATGAGCGTGTGTGTGTGTGTGTGTGTGCACATACTGAATATACGACAACGTGTATTCAATATGTGCACACACACATACACACTCATCCAAATATATATATATATATATATATATATATATACATATGAGTGTATGTGTGTGTGCATATACTGAATACACGTTGTCGTGTTTGTGTGTGTGGTTTAGCGTGAGTGTGCATGTCAGAGAGCAGGTTATGCATGGACAGTAATGTAGCTAAGTTTTCTAAGCTCATGTAGCGGTATAATGAGACTTGGCGTTTCCTGGTCAGTCAATTCCTGCTGAAAGCGCTTTTAGCTCCGACCTCCGGTCGCTTTTCGTATGGTCGTCTTCGGTGTTTCACTGAAGGCTTTCTATCATTGAAATACTTCTGAGTAATATATTAATCTAATGTAGGACTAATATCAGCTGCCCGATGTTACTACATGACGTTACGTTATGATTTTACACTTACATAGGTTACGGCGATACGCCTGTTAATTAATTTTTGTGGTGTGCTCTAGTAATAACTATTATTGTTATATGCAATGCCAGAAACATACAAAATCAACAAAACAAGTTTATTAGAAAGGCAGGATAGTTTAGAAATTGGAGGCACAGGCGAAGTATGAAATATGATGTATGAAGTATGATGGGAAGGATATTACAGGCGGCTGACGAAGCCTTTTTGATAAGCTCTGCCCTGTTGATGTTAGATAATGTGTTATTACTGTGCCCTATAGGTATGACTTATTTGTGTTGGGATGAATATGCATAAGTGTCAGCAAAGTATCAACGTCTTTCCTTTCTTATTATGTATATTGATAGATATATTCAAAAGTAAAACGCAAACACACACACACAATATATATATATGTATATATATAAATATAAATATATATTTATATACATATATATATGTATATGTATATGTGTGTGTATTTATATGTGTATATGTATATATCATATATATAAATATCATTTAAATATGTTATATATATATGCATATATGTACATGTATGTATATTATATATATATATATATATATATATATATATATATATATATATATATATATATATATATATATATATATATATATATATATATATATATATATATATAAGCGAAGATAGACAAAACAAAAGCCTCACTTTTTTAATAACGTTTCCATAATATAGCCAACTCCTTGGCGATCCACAAATCTAATGTTTTACTGAAGGGAATGAAGCGGGGCTTGCGTGCAAAAGGAATCATATTGATAAATAACTAACGATGACAATAATGCCATTGCTAATAACAATAATGGTAATAATGATAATAAAACGACAGTAATGATATAGTAACAATAATAATAGTAATGATAATAATAATAATAATAAAAATGATAATACTGATAACAGGGATGCAAATAAGGATAGTATTGATAAGAGATTAAAGTATATAAAAGAGTCTTGCTTCCAAGTAATATATGGAACCAAAGATTGATTAGTGTATAATACTTTTCAAAGGGGCGCATGGATAAGATATAATGCCTAATCATTAACTGTACTAATGCAGATGCTTGTTGAATTATGGGAAGAATTTGAATATACATCATTATTAATGTGACATTTGGCTTTCCCTGATAATTTTCTCAGTATACCTCAAGGTTTCCAAAAAGTTGGAATGACAAAGATCACGGCAGTTTCTACTTAACCACGTCGGATGGAATAGATCGTCAATGTCATAATATCTGAGTGTCACAATGGTCTTGGAATCATTTGTTCATTGCATTGAAAAGCATATATGATACTAATCTTTACTTTTGACTGGCTAGTCAACATTACAGCGATTGCAGACATGGCAAAACACAATGCATGGCTGCGTAATGTATGTAATGTTGATAAGGACTAAGGATTAAAACAAGAATTGTAGATAACCTTTATTAACAATAATTTTTTTTAGCATTTTATTGAATTCATAGAAGGCATTTTCCCCATATAGATTTTTTTTCCCATTTTCATCCTGCTGAAGTTTTTTTTTTTTTATTATAAATAAGTCTTATTAGGTTTATCAATCACAACTGCATTTAATCCGGTCAGAATTATTTGAAATGAATACATAAGTTTTAAAAAAACAACTAGATACATTTAAGAAGCACGAGTCTCCATCATTTTATGAAATGATTAAAACTGGGAACCTACTTTTCTCTTGAACACACCAGTGTCATACTTAGCGAACTGCCGTAAAAACGTAACCAAATTTAGGGTTATTGACACCAGAATACTGATGAAGAAGAACGTCGCCCACGACCTGTGAAGAGACTTCCAGACGTTGCTGGGGATCCTGCAGCTTTCGTTATTGCTGAAGGACTAGCAGTATGAGCAACTGGAACAGTACTTGATCTGGAAGGTGCCGAATAGGCAGGTGAAGCAGCTACTCCTGGTGCTG
Source organism: Penaeus japonicus (assembly GCA_017312705.2). Classification (NCBI taxonomy): domain Eukaryota; kingdom Metazoa; phylum Arthropoda; class Malacostraca; order Decapoda; family Penaeidae; genus Penaeus; species Penaeus japonicus. Next base: position 96,373 of record BOPN01002835.1, on the reverse strand, counting down.
CGTCTCCTGCAGCAGCAGGTTCAGGGTGTCCCTCAGGCAAAAATCCAGTCTTTCTACCAGCTACAAAGTTGACAGTATGTTCTTTTCCATCTTCATCTACGTAAGTATAACTTCCAACGATATTGCCATCAGCATCGGCTTCCTCGGTCCGTGAATAACTATCCGAATCAAAGGCAAATTTGTATGAAGCGTCTGCTTGACTGGCCTGCGATTTCGCTTCCCCCTGCAGACTTCAGCAGAGGAGAAACTCCTGCTAGAGCGTTGGCTTCTTCTTCGGAAAGAATGGGGAGAATACGTCCAGTTGGAATACCACTTTCTGCACCTGGAACAGATGGTCCTTGAGGAAGGGAATCTCCTTCAGCGATGTAACCAGTCTCAGCTCCAGCAACATACTGGATTTCCCTATTGACGTCATCATCAGCAGTAAAGGAATACCTTCCCTTGACATTGTTAAGAGCATCTGCTGTCTCATGGCGGGAGCTGCTCTGAGTCTCGTATGAGAAAGAGTAACTTCCATCGTCAAGAGCAGAGCTTCGTACTTGTGCTTCTTCAACTGGTGAAGATGGGGCAAAAGGTCGTGCAGGGGCAGGAGCAACATAGGTT
>BOPN01002835.1:60770-90770 GCA_017312705.2 Penaeus japonicus | reverse complement strand
AAGGCAGGATAGTTTAGAAATTGGAGGCGCAGGCGAAGTAAGAAAACTTATTCATGAATGAAACCTTCGCCAGTCTGTGGGCGTCAGTGATAGTTGATATTACAGGCTGCTGACGAGTGTCAACGAAGTACCAAAGTCTCATCTTTTTATGTATATTGATGTTATTATGTAAGTGTAAAATTCACACAGACACCCCCACACACACATATATAATGCTTTAGCTACTTGTAAATAAATGAACATATACATATATATATATACATATATCTGTGCATATATATATATATATATATATATATATATATATATATATATATATATATATATATATAAAAGGATTAGGATAAGCCAGATTTGCGGAGCAGATGCTACGCCGGGCTTGTATGCACTGAGGCGAGCCCACCTGTGTCAGCGTATATATATATATGTATGTATATATATATATATTTTTTTTTTTTTCTCGAAAATAAATCTAGTGGGGCCCTGTGTGGAAAAAAAAATCTTATTACCAAATATGTTTGTAATTTTGGAGAGTGCAGGATGCTATAAGTGTGGCTGTCCCTTGCATGCAATGTCCATGACGGCTCTCTGGAGACGACAGAAGGGCAGTGGTGACCAGGCTGCTTCTTCAGGCCAAACAACACGAAGAGTAAAGATGAGTCATTCATGAATGCAAACCAATGTCACTGAAAGTATTTGGAGCGGACCGGTATTTTTCAGCGTGCCAGAGACGAGTAGCTATATTGTTTATTTGTTTACTATCCGTTTTTAACTTAGTGTAAAATTAATATATTCCAGAAAATGTAATAAAAAACTTACAAATTTAATATATCCATCCTTTATTTTACTACTAAACTGAAAGCAGAATAACAATAAGAACAACAATACCAATAAGAATAATAAGGAATCACGTTACCAAATATCTTTGTAATTTGGGAGACTGAGGGAAGCTACTAGGTGTGTCTACTCCATGCGTGTAATGTCCATGACGGCTCTCTGAAAACGGTGGAAGGCCAGTGATGTTCAGGCGAAACAACACGAAGAGTAAAGATGAGCCATTCATGAATTTAAACCAATATCGCTGAAAATATTTGATGAAATAGACCGGCCAGCTATTTTTCGGTGTGCCTGGGACCAGTAGCCATATTGTGTATTTATTTACGATCGTTGTTTTTATTTATAGCAAAATTAATGTATGCCAGAAACTGTAGTGTAAAAATACAACATTTTGCGTTACTATTGTGATATAACCTTTATTTATTTATTCATTTTTATCTGGAAACAGAGGACTGGCAGCCGATTGTTTGTGCCGGCAACGGTGAACGAACATACCTGGCCATGGAAAAGTCAGCATGCTAACCACCGCCACGTACAGCACGGTCTGAAATGAATTGATGAAGACTACTGTGGTATACAAATGATAGGTAGCAATAACAACAACAGCAACAATACCAGTAACAATAATGCTGTTAAGGATAATATTAGTAATAATGATAATAAAAACAGCGGCAATAATAATAATAAAAACAAAAATAATAATAATGATAACAGGGATGCTAATAAGAACTGAATTGATAAGAGATTAAATTATATAAAAGAGTCAGTTTTCTTACTTGCAAGTGAAATATAAAACCAAAGATTCCGTGATAAGAAGACATAAAAGCCCCTTAACAGTCTCCTGACTAAAAGTTAATTTAGTTCAAGGGTCTTGTTAATAGTAGGTTCGCGAGTTAGTAGTAAGAAGGTCTCATTAAAAGTAATAACAATATAGAATAAATTAATAGAAATATATATAACACGAGAAAAGATGTATTAATAAATAAAATACATATATAATATAATCCTTACGCTTGACTGGCTAATTAAAATAAGAGCGATTACGGATTTGTTAAACACAAATGATAGCTACATACTGTATGTAATGCTAACGAGGACCAAGGATTAAAGTATGAGTTGTAGATAACATTTATTAGCCATTTTTTTATAACATTTTTGTTAAAGTCATAGAACGCATTTTCACCATACATATTTTTTTTATATTTTGTATTTATTTTTTTTATTTTTTTGACAAGTTTTATCAGGTTTATTAGTCGTACTTCCGGTTGCCAACAGCATCTAGTTCAGGTAGCATTCTATGAAGTGAATACGATTTAAAAACAACTAGATACATTAAAAAAACACGAGTCTCCATCATTTCATGAAATGTTTAAAACTGGGGACCTATTTTTTCTCTTTGAACACATCAGTGTCGTACTTAGCGAACTGCCATAAAAAAATAACCAAATTTAGGGTTATTGACACCAGAATACTGGTGAAGAAGAACGTCGCCCACGACCTGTGAAGTGTGACTTCCAGACGTTGCTGGGGATCCTGCAGCTTTCGTTATTGCTGAAGGACTAGCAGTATGAGCAACTGGAACAGTACTTGATCTGGAAGGTGCCGAATAGACAGGTGAAGCAGCTACTCCTGGTGCTGCGTCTCCTGCAGCAGCAGGTCAATGCACATCTAGTGCATCTGATGCTATGATAGACTGAGTGGTCTCCATTGTGTTTTATGGTCCCATGGCGAACCAAAACACATGAACTCTAGATCTCGACAGGGGCGAGCCGCATCACCTATGCTCTTTCGACATAAACTGCAATATCAAAAGAGAACAAGGAGAGTCCGAGAGCAAAGGACATCTGATCGAATGCAATTTCGATGGCCGCGATTTTTCGAAAATCACGATTAACAGGAACCGCGTACCACATGATTAACGAATAAGTGCGGTACTTTTTTTTTTCTTTTTTTTTTGAAACTCCTATGAACCTTTGCATGGTTTAAAGTTGATATCTTCATACCTACTATATACGAATTTACCTATATATATGTATATATATATACACACACATAAGTGTATATGTGTGTGCACACACTGAATACACGTTGTCGTGTTTGTGTGTGGTTTTGTGTGAGTGTGCACACGACAACGTGTATTCAGTATGTGCACACACACATACATACTCATCCAGATATATATGTATATATATATTTGCATGAGCGTGTGTGTGTGTGTGTGCACATACTGAATATACGACAACGTGTATTCAATATGTGCACACACACACACACTCATCCAAATATATATATATATATATATATATATATATATATATATATATATATATATATATATATATATGTATATATATATATACATACACATGAGTGTATGTGTGTGTGCATATACTGAACACACGTTGTCGTGTTTGTGTGTGTGGTTTAGCGTGAGTGTGCATGTGAGAGAGCAGGTTATGCATGGACAGTAATGTACCTAAGTTTACTAAGCTCATGTAGCGGTCTAATGAGACTTGGCGTTTCCTGGTCAGTCAATTCCTGCTGAAAGCGCCTTCAGCTCCGACCTCCGATCGCCTTTCGCATGGTCGTCTTCGGTGTTTCACTGAAGGCTTTCTATCATTGAAATACTTCTGAGTAATATATTAATCCAATGTAGGACTAATTTCAGCTGCCCGATGTTACGACATGACGTTACGTTACGATTTTACACTTACATAGGTTACGGCTATACGCCTGTTAATTAATTTTAGTGGTATGCTCTAGTAATAACTATTACTGTTATATGCAATGCCAGAAACATACACAATCAACAAAATAAGTTTATTAGAAAGGCAGGATAGTTTAGAAATTGGAGGCACAGGCGAAGTATGAAATATGATCTATGAAGTATGATGGGAAGGATATTACAGGCGGCTGACGAAGCCTTTTTGATAAGCTCTGCCCTGTTGATGTTACAGTAGATAATGTGTTATTACTGTGCCCTATAGGTATGACATATTTGTGTTGGGATGAATATGCATAAGTGTCAGCAAAGTATCAACGTCTTTCCTTTCTTATTATGTATATTGATAGATATATGCAAAAGTAAAACGCAAACACACACACAATATATATATATATATATATATATATATATATATATATATATATATATATATATATATATATATATATATATATATATATATATATATATATATATATATATATATATATATATATATATATATATATATATAAGTATGTGTGTGTATGTACATATATGCGTATATGTATATATGTATATATATAAATATAAAAATATATATATATACATATATATATGTACATATATATGTATACGTATATGTGTGTGTATTTATATGTGTATATGTATATATCATATATATATCATTTAAATATGTTATATATATATATGCATATATGTACATGTATGTATATTTATATGTATATGTATATACATATATATATACATACATATATATATATATGCATATATATATATATATATATATATATATATATATATATATATATATATATATATAAGCGAAGATAGACAAAACAAAAGCCTCACTTTTTTAATAACGTTTCCATAATATAGCCAACTTCTTGGCGATCCACAAATCTAATGTTTTACTGAAGGGAATGAAGCGGGGCTTGCGTGCAAAAGGAATCATATTGATAAATAACTAACGATGACAAAAATGCCATTGCTAATAAAAATAATGGTAATAATGATAATAAAACGACAATAATGATATAGTGACAATGATAATAATAATAATAATAATAATAATAATAAAAATGATAATACTGATAACAGGGATGCAAATAAGGATAGTATTGATAAGAGTTTAATATAATACTTTTCAAAGGGGCGCATGGATAAGATATAATGCCTAATCATTAACTGTACTAATGCAGATGCTTGTTGAATTATGGGAAGAATTTGAATATACATCATTATTAATGTGACATTTGGCTTTCCCTGATAATTTTCTCAGTATACCTCAAGGTTTCCAAAAAGTTGGAATGACAAAGATCACGGCAGTTTCTACTTAACCACGTCGGATGGAATAGATCGTCAATGTCATAATATCTGAGTGTCACAATGGTCTTGGAATCATTTGTTCATTGCATTGAAAAGCATATATGATACTAATCTTTACTCTTGACTGGCTAGTCAACATTACAGCGATTGCAGACATGGCAAAACACAATGCATGGCTACGTAATGTAGGTAGCAGCAGCGAAAGTAGTTCCACTTGTTGATGAGGACTAAGGATTAAAACAAGAATTATAGATAACCTTTATTAACAATAATTTTTTTTTTTTGCATTTTATTGAATTCATAGAAGGCATTTCCCCATATATATTTTTTTTCCCATTTTCATCCTGCTGAAGTTTTTTTTAATATTTTTTTATTATAAACAAGTCTTATTAGGTTTATCAATCCCAACTGCATTTAGTCCGGTCAGAATTATTTAAAGTGAATACATAAGTTTTAAAAAATAACTAGATACATTTAAGAAGCACGAGTCTCCATCATTTTATGAAATGATTAAAACTGGGAACCTATTTTTTCTCTTTGAACACACCAGTCTCATAATTAGCGAATTGCCGTAAAAACGTAACCAAATTTAGGGTTATTGACACCAGAATACTGGTGAAGAAGAACGTCGCCCACGACCTGTGAAGTGTGACTTCCAGACGTTGCTGGGGATCCTGCAGCTTTCGTTATTGCTGAAGGACTAGCAGTATGAGCAACTGGAACAGTACTTGATCTGGAAGGTGCCGAATAGGCAGGTGAAGCAGCTTCTCCTGGTGCTGCGTCTCCTGCAGCAGCAGGTTCAGGGTGTCCCTCAGGCAAAAATCCAGTCTTTCTACCAGCTACAAAGTTGACAGTATGTTCTTTTCCATCTTCATCTACGTAAGTATAACTTCCAACGATATTGCCATCAGCATCGGCTTCCTCGGTCCGTGAATAACTGTCCGAATCAAAGGCAAATTTGTATGAAGCGTCTGCTTGACTGTCTGCGATTTCGCTTCCCCCTGCAGACTTCAGCAGAGGAGAAACTCCTGCTAGAGCGTTGGCTTCTTCTTCGGAAAGAATGGGGAGAATACGTCCAGTTGGAATACCACTTTCTGCACCTGGAACAGATGGTCCTCGAGGAAGGGAGTCCCCTTCAGCAATGTATCCAGTTTCAGCTCCAGCAACATACTGGATTGCACGGTTTACGTTGTCGTCAGCAACAAAAGAATATCTTCCCTTGACATTGTTGAGAGCATCTGCTGTCTCATGGCGTGAGCTGCTCTGAGTCTCGTAGGAGAAAGAGTAACTTCCATCGTCAAGAGCAGAGCTTCGTACTTGTGCTTCTTCAACTGGTGCAGATGGGGCAACAGGTCGTGCAGGGGCAGGAGCAACATAGGTTGTAGGTGCACTCTTGGTAGACACAACACCTGAGCTAGAAGGCTGAGTGTGAGAGCCAAAATCTGGAGCATCTGGAGCAACAGGTAAGTGGTCACCTTCAGCAAGAAAACCGGTTGAAGATCCAGCAACATAGTTGACAGTCCTTCTAATCCCATCATCAGCATTGAAGCTGTAAGTTCCCTTTACATTAAGGTTTGGGTCAGCGTTTTCTGATCGTGAGCTTTCACCAGCATCATAAGTGAAAGAGTAAGAGGCATCTCTTGGAGAGGAGTCGGATGGGGAACTGTAGGTGGCAGCAGCGGAAGTAGTTCCACTTGCTGAACCAGAAGTGGCAGCAGCAAGCTTGTTAGCCTCTTCTTCGGACAGAATAGGGAGAATGCGTCCAGTTGGAATACCACTTTCTGCACCTGGAACAGATGGTCCTCGAGGAAGGGAATCTCCTTCAGCGATGTAACCAGTCTCAGCTCCAGCAACATACTGGATTTCCCTATTGACGTCATCATCAGCAGTAAAGGAATACCTTCCCTTGACATTGTTAAGAGCATCTGCTGTCTCATGGCGGGAGCTGCTCTGAGTCTCGTATGAGAAAGAGTAACTTCCATCGTCAAGAGCAGAGCTTCGTACTTGTGCTTCTTCAACTGGTGCTGAGGTGGCTGCATGCTGTGAAAGAGTGCTCGGTTGGGAAGAGACATCAGGTCGTGAAGGAGCAGAAGGAGCATCATAAGTGGAAGCTACACTTTTAGTGGAAACAGGAGAAGCAGCGTCAACCCGTGGAGCAACTGGAAGGTGAGATCCACTAACAAGGAAGCCTTGGTCATTAGCTGTATAATCCAGTTTTATATCAGCACCGGAGGCATCCTTGTATCCATATGAGCCAGACACATCGCCTGGGGCATTTGCCATTGCGGACTCGTAGATTCCATCCCCAGTATCATAACCATACTTGAAAGTCCCATCGTCATGAAGAACATAGAATTGTGATCTGGCACCAAGGCCTACGGTTGGAATCTTGTATTCGGCATCTGGACGTGGAAAACTCAGCGTGCTAACCACCGCCACGGACAACACGGTCTGAAGGAAACGGATAACATTTTTCAATATGTCAGAGACATACATATCTATCTACATTTCGATATATACATATGGTGTGTGTGTTAAAATAATTATAGCATATCTACAGTATATATATACACACATATATATCTATATCTATATATATCTTCTGTGACTCTCAGATGTCCTTTTTAGAACCTTTGTTTTGGAAGTGCCACTCTTCTCTAAGTGCATGCCCTTAACCTCATCAGTGGTTTAGCATGGAGACGCAGACGAAAGCCTGATCCAGTGAGCCACGGCGGCAGCATATACAGAAGAGTGTATAGTGTATATATATGTACACATATATACATACATATAAGTATATGTATATATATATGGAAACACACACATATATATGTATATATACATATACGGAGATATTTATATATATATAACAATATATATATTTATACATGTTTGTATATATACTTATTTATATGTATATGGATATACTTTACATACATACATACATACATACATACATGTATATATCCATATATGCATACACATACATACAGATATATATGCATATACATACATACGTATATATGCATATATATATATATATATATATATATATATATATACATATACACAATATATATGTATATATACATATACATATGCACGTATTATTATGAACGCACACGCATATATATATATATATATATATATATATATATATATATATATATATATATATATATATATATTTACAAAAGCTTTAATATATATATATATATATATATATATATATATATATATATATATATATATATATATATATGTATATATATATACATATATATATATACATACATATATATATATATATATATATATATATATATATATATATATATATATATATATATATATATTTATATATATATAAAGTTTATATACATTTATGTATATATAATTATATATATATAATTATATATATATGTATATATGTATGTCTATATATATATATATATATATATATATATATATATATATATATATATATATATATATATATATATGTATATTTATATACATATATAAGTATATTATATAGTCATATATATATATATACGGAAACACACACACACATATATAAGCAATTATAAGTATATATATACATTGACACACAATATATATACATATATATATTGTGTGTGTGTATATTCATACATATACATACATACATATATATATATATATATATATATATATATATATATATATATATATATATATGTGTGTGTGTGTGTGTGTGTGTGTGTGTGTGTGTGTGTGTGTGCACCTGTGTTTGTGTGTATACATATATGAACATATATATATATATATATATATATATATATATATATATATATATATATATATATATATATACATATGCATGATATTATTATGAACATACATACACACACACACACACACACACACACACACACACATATATATATATATATATATATATATATATATATACATATATATATATATATATATATATATATATATATATATATATATATATATATATATATATATATATATATAACTTTTCAAAAGCTGTATATGAGCTGCAGGACAGACACTTTACACAAATTGATAATCTCTGTGTATCACTTTTTTCTATTTTTTAGGTTGCCCCATAATCATATCAAATCAGTATAATCTTCATTTTGTCCTTTGAACATTTGTTATATCAACAACGATTATACTCACTAAGCTAGTCCACGTCCTCATGCTTGCGGCGGAGGAGTTGGGATGCTTGTGATGAGTACTCTTCCAGGTTGACTTATATACTGAACTGGATGTGAGTGTGTCAGTTCGTACGTGTTTGCCGTGAAGATGACCATCAGATGCAGTTCCCAACGACACCCACCGTCTTTTACTCTCATTTCCCATTATCATAATTTTTTGTAATCTTACCTATAAAATATATATACATGTAAAGATTCCTGTCTCTAGTATATATGCATATATATATATATATATATATATATATATATATATATATACATATATGTATATATATATATATATATATGCATATATACATATGGTGTGTGTATATGTACATATCTATCTATATATATGAATGTTAATTCACAATTAACACACCACGTACATATATATGTATATATATATATATATATATATATATATATATATATATATATATATATATGGGTATGTGTGTGCATATATATCACTATTTATATATATACAAACACACACACACGCAGATATATATGGATATATATGTATACATATACATATATATATAGCCATACTTATATATAGAGATATACATATATATACATATATATTTATATTCATACTCAATTATATGCATGCATATATATGTATATATATATGTGTGTGTGTGTGTGTTTACGTGTGTTTTGCAGGAGTGTGCATGTGAGAGAGCAGGTTAACCATGCATGGACAGTAATGTAGCTAAGTTTACTAAGCTCATGTGGCGGTCTAATGAGACTTGGCGTTTCCTGGTCAGTCAATTCCTGCTGAAAGCGCCTTCAGCTCCGACCTCCGATCGCCTTTCGCATGGTCGTCTTCGGTGTTTCACTGAAGGCTTTCTATCATTGAAATACTTCTAAGTAATATATTAATGTAATGTAGGACTAACTTCCAACTAGAATGGTTATAACGCTAACTTGTATTATGAATGCATGAGTTATTACTACCTGGTGTTAAGGCACGTGTTGTTTCAGTTGCCCGGTGTTACGACACTTCGGTTCCCTGTTGTTTCAGGTACCCGGTTTTATAGTACCTGGCGTTACGATTAGCCGGTGTTGTGGTTCATTTCCCATAAACCAAGTTTCGTATACATAATTGTGCGCACACGTGTTCATGTTCCGAAATATTCAACATCTCTAATAATTTCCTAAGAATGACAGAAATTAAAGAAAAAGATATGTAAGTCAAGTGGAAACTCGATGCATCAAAATTTGTTTTGGTTGTGTGCGCTAGTAACAACTATTACTGTTATATACATGCCAGAAACATACACAATCAACAAAACAAGGTTATTAGAAAGGCAGGATAGTTGAGAAATTGGAGGCGCAGGCGAAGTAAGAAAACTTATTCTTGAATGAAACCTTCGCCAGTCTGTGGGCGTCAGTGATGGGAAGGATATTACAGGCTGCTGACGAGTGTCAACGAAGTACCAAAGTCTCATCATTTTATGTATATTGATGTTATTATGTACGTGTAAAATTCACACAGACACCCCCCCCACACACACATATATAATGCTTTAGCTACTTGTAAATAAATGAATATATACATATATATACATATATCTGTATATATATATATATATATATATATATATATATATATATATATATATATATATATATATATATATAAAAGGATAAGGATAAGCCAGATTTGCGGAGCAGTTGCTACGCCGGGCTTGTATGCACTGAGGCGAGGCTACCTGTAAGTGTTTATATATATAGATATATATACATATACATATATATGTATATATATATATATTTTTTTTTTTCTCGAAAATAAATCTAGTGGGGCCCTGTGTGGAAAAAAAATCGTATTACCAAATATCTTTTTAATTTTGGAGAGTGCAGGATGCTATAAGTGTGGCTGTCCCTTGCATGCAATGTCCATGACGGCTCTCTGGAGACGACAGAAGGGCAGTGGTGACCAGGCTGCTTCTTCAGGCCAAACAACACGAAGAGTAAAGATGAGTCATTCAAGAATGCAAACCAATGTCACTGAAAGTATTTGGAGCGGACCGGTATTTTTCAGCGTGCCAGAGACGAGTAGCTATATTGTTTATTTGTTTACTATCCGCTTTTAACTTATAGTAAAATTAAGATTTCCAGAAAATGTAATAAAAAACTTACAAATTTAATATATCCATCCTTTATTTTACTACTAAACTGAAAGCAGAATAACAATAACAACAACAATACTAATAAGAATAATAAGGAATCACGTTACCAAATATCTTTGTAATTTGGGAGACTGAGGGAAGCTACTAATATATCCATCCTTTATTTTACTACTAAACTGAAAGCAGAATAACAATAACAACAACAATACCAATAAGAATAATAAGGAATCACGTTACCAAATATCTTTGTAATTTGGGAGACTGAGGGAAGCTACTAGGACATTACACACAATGTGTGTAATGTCCATGACGGCTCTCTGAAAACGGTGGAAGGCCAGTGATGAACAGGCTGCTTGTTCAGGCGAAACAACAGGAAGAGTAAAGATGAGCCATTCATGAATTTAAAACAATATCGCTGAAAATATTTTGATGAATAGACCGGCCAGCTATTTTTCGTGTGCCTGGGACCAGCAGCATACGTATTTATTTACGATCGTTGTTTTTATTTATAGCAAAATTAATATATGCCAGAAACTGTAGTGTAAAAATACAAAATTTGCGTTGTGATATAACCTTTATTTATTTATTCATTTTTATCTGGAAACAGAGGACTGGCAGCCGATTGTTTGTGCCGGCAACGGTGAACGAACATACCTGGCCATGGAAAACTCAGCATGCTAACCACTGCCACGGACAGCACGGTCTGAAATGAATTGATGAAGACTACTGTGGTATACAAATGATAGGTAGCAATAACAATAACAGCAACAACAATACCAGTAACAATAATGTTGTTAAGGATAATATTAGTAAGGTAGCCGATAATAAAAACAGCGGCAATAATAATAATAAAAACAAAAATAATAATAATGATAACAGGGATGCTAATAAGCATCCGAATTGATAAGACATTAAATTATATAAAAAGAGTCAGTTTTCTCTTACTGCAAGTGAAATATAAAACCAAAGATTCCGTGATAAGACATAAAAAAGTCCTTAACAGTCTCCTGACTAAAAGTTAATTTAGTTCAAGGGTCTTGTTAATAGTAGGTTCAGCCAGTAGTCAGAAGGTCTCATTAAAAGTAATAACAATATAGAATAAATTAATAGAAATATATATAACACGAGAAAAGATGTATTAATAGATAAAATACATATATAATATAACTTTACGCTTGACTGGCTAATTAAAATAAGAGCGATTGTGGATTTTAGAAAGCCGCTAAACACAATGATAGCTACATACTGTATGTAATGCTAACGAGGACCAAGGATTAAGATACGAGTTGTAGATAACATTTATTACCCATTTTTTGTTAACATTTTTGTTGAAGTCATAGGACGCATTTTCACCATACATATATATATTTTTTTCAATTCAATGTCTTTTTTTTTTTTTTTTTTTACAAGTTTTATCAGGTTTTATCAGAGCCTCCATCATTTCATGAAATGTTTAAAACTGGGGACCTATTTTTTCTCTTTGAACACACCAGTGTCATAATTAGCGAACTGCCGTAAAAACGTAACCAAATTTAGGGTTATTGACACCAGAATACTGGTGAAGAAGAACGTCGCCCACGACCTGTGAAGTGTGACTTCCAGACGTTGCTGGGGATCCTGCAGCTTTCGTTATTGCTGAAGGATTAGCAAAAGGAGCAACTGGAACAGTACTTGATCTGGAAGGTGCCGAATAGGCAGGTGAAGCAGCTACTCCTGGTACGCGTCCTGCAGCAGCAGGTCAGCGCACATCTAGTGCATCTGATGCTATGATAGACTGAGTGGTCTCCATTGTGTTTTATGGTCCCATGGCGAACCAAACACATGAACTTCAGATCTCGACAGGGGCGAGCCGCGGCAGGGCGCATCACCTATGCTCTTTCGACATAAACTGCAATATCAAAAGAGAACAAGGAGAGTCCGAGAGCAAAGGACATCTGATCGAATGCAATTTCGATGGCCGCGATTTTTCGAAAATCACGGTTTAACAGGAACCGCGTGCCACATGATTAACGAATAAGTGCTGTACTTTTTTTCTTTCTTTTTTTTTTAAACCTTTTTGGCGAACTGGTACGGTTTAAAGTTGATATCTTCATACCTACTATATACGAATTTACCTATATATATTTTTTACATATATGATATATGCATACACACACATAGTATATATGTGTGCGGTTTTTGTGTGAGTGTGCACATGACAACGTGTATTCAGTGCACACACACATACACACATCTATATATATATATATATATATATATGAGCGTGTGTGTGTGTGTGTGTGTGCACATACTGAATATACGACAACGTGTATTCAATATGTGCACACACACATACACACTCATCCAAATATATATATATATATATATATATATATATATATATATGCGTGAGTGTGTGTGCACATACTGCATACACGTTAGTGTGTTTGTGTGTGGTTTAGCGTGAGTGTGCGTGTGAGAGAGCAGGATATGCATGGACAGGATTGTAGCTAAGGTTACTAAACTCATGTGGTGGTCTAATGAGACTTCTTGGCGTTTCCTGGTCAGTCAATTCCTGCTGAAAGCGCCTTCAGCTCCGACCTCCGATCGCCTTTCGCATGGTAATCTTCGGTGTTTCACTGAAGGCTTTCCATTACTGAAATACTTCTGAGGAATATATTAATCCAATGTAGGACTAACATCCTACTAGAATGGTTGTGATTGTATGAGTTACAGCTGCCTGTTACGGCTGTGTTACACTGCCCGGTGTTACGACAACATGACGTTACACTTTTTGTTTTAGGTATCACCTGATTTTTCAGTTACCTGGCGTTACGGCTACCGGGTTTGTGTTATGATTGCACAATATTACGCATATATAAGTTTATGAATAAGTATAGAACTGCGCACACGCATGTTCATATTCCAAAAGATTCAGCGTCTCGAATAAATTAATTAGAATAACAGAAATTAAAGAAAAAGAAACGTGTGTTAATGAATTAAAAGTGAAAACTCGGTGCATTAAAACTGATTTTGGTGGTGTGCGCTAGTAATAACTAGTACTGTCATGTTATATACTTGCCAGAAACATACACAATAAACAAAGTTCATTACAAAGACGGAGTAGTTTTGAAATCGAACTGGGTTTCATCAGGAAAGCTGGATTATGTATATTGATGGAAATATGTACAAATATGCAAACACCTACCACACACACACACACACATATATATAAATATGTATTTATATATATATTTACATACATATGTATGTATATATATGTTTATTTATATATATATATTTACATACATATATATGTATATATATATTTATATATATATATTTACATTTTTTTTCTATTAGCTGAGGGTGTACATTGTACAGAATAGTCCACTAAGTCAGCTACTAGTTGTCTGGGACATTGGCACACACATTAGGTAATATAAACAATGATTAGTAACCGGAAACCGGAATTCCAGGAACGTGGATATGTGTGGAAATGGTTTAAGAACACAAAGCTGAGGGACGAGGTAATTTTGTGTGGAGACGAGTAACAATCCCAAAACATGATTCTTATAATTTAAAAATAATATAATCATTATATAATCAATTATCTTATGTCGATTAAAGATTTCTCTGCATTATTACAAAACATAGGCAATGTAAGTAATATATTTGTGAAGATATGAGGTGTTAAAGATAAAAAAGTGAAGAATCCCAAAAAATGTCTATTAATTTTCCTAGTACTGTATATATATATATATATATATATATATGACAATAATGATATAGTGACAATGATAATAATAATAATAATAATAATAATAATAATAAAAATGATAATACTGATAACAGGGATGCAAATAAGGATAGTATTGATAAGAGTTTAATATAATACTTTTCAAAGGGGCGCATGGATAAGATATAATGCCTAATCATTAACTGTACTAATGCAGATGCTTGTTGAATTATGGGAAGAATTTGAATATACATCATTATTAATGTGACATTTGGCTTTCCCTGATAATTTTCTCAGTATACCTCAAGGTTTCCAAAAAGTTGGAATGACAAAGATCACGGCAGTTTCTACTTAACCACGTCGGATGGAATAGATCGTCAATGTCATAATATCTGAGTGTCACAATGGTCTTGGAATCATTTGTTCATTGCATTGAAAAGCATATATGATACTAATCTTTACTCTTGACTGGCTAGTCAACATTACAGCGATTGCAGACATGGCAAAACACAATGCATGGCTACGTAATGTATGTAATGTTGATGAGAACTAAGGATTAAAACAAGAATTGTAGATAACCTTTATTAACAATATTTTTTTTTAGCATTTTATTGAATTCATAGAAGGCATTTCCCCATATAGATTTTTTTCCCCATTTTCATGCTGCTGAAGTTTTTTTTTTTTTTTTATTATTATAAATAAGTCTTATTAGGTTTATCAATCCCAACTGCATTTAGTCCGGTCAGAATTATTTAAAGTGAATACATAAGTTTTAAAAAACAACTAGATACATTTAAGAAGCACGAGTCTCCATCATTTTATGAAATGATTAAAACTGGGAACCTATTTTTTCTCTTTGAACACACCAGTGTCATAATTAGCGAACTGCCGTAAAAACGTAACCAAATTTAGGGTTATTGACACCAGAATACTGGTGAAGAAGAACGTCGCCCACGACCTGTGAAGTGTGACTTCCAGACGTTGCTGGGGATCCTGCAGCTTTCGTTATTGCTGAAGGACTAGCAGTATGAGCAACTGGAACAGTACTTGATCTGGAAGGTGCCGAATAGGCAGGTGAAGCAGCTACTCCTGGTGCTGCGTCTCCTGCAACAGCAGGTTCAGGGTGACCCTCAGGCAAAAATCCAGTCTTTCTACCAGCTACAAAGTTGACAGTATGTTCTTTTCCATCTTCATCTACGTAAGTATAACTTCCAACGATATTGCCATCAGCATCGGCTTCCTCGGTCCGTGAATAACTATCCGAATCAAAGGCAAATTTGTATGAAGCGTCTGCTTGACTGTCTGCGATTTCGCTTCCCTCTGCAGACTTCAGCAGAGGAGAAACTCCTGCTAGAGCGTTGGCTTCTTCTTCGGAAAGAACGGGGAGAATACGTCCAGTTGGAATACCACTTTCTGCACCTGGAACAGATGGTCCTTGAGGAAGGGAATCTCCTTCAGCGATGTAACCAGTCTCAGCTCCAGCAACATACTGGATTTCCCTATTGACGTCATCATCAGCAGTAAAGGAATACCTTCCCTTGACATTGTTAAGAGCATCTGCTGTCTCATGGCGGGAGCTGCTCTGAGTCTCGTATGAGAAAGAGTAACTTCCATCGTCAAGAGCAGAGCTTCGTACTTGTGCTTCTTCAACTGGTGAAGATGGGGCAAAAGGTCGTGCAGGGGCAGGAGCAACATAGGTTGTAGACGCACTCTTGGTAGACACAACACCTGAGCTAGAAGGCTGAGTGTGAGAGCCAAAATCTGGAGCATCTGGAGCAACAGGTAAGTGGTCACCTTCAGCAAGAAAACCGGTTGAAGATCCAGCAACATAGTTGACAGTCCTTCTAATCCCATCATCTGCATTGAAGCTGTAAGTTCCCTTTACATTAAGGTTTGGGTCAGCGCTTTCTGATCGTGAGCTTTCACCAGCATCATAAGTGAAAGAGTAAGAGGCATCTCTTGGAGAGGAGTCGGATGGGGAACTGTAGGTGGTAGCAGCGAAAGTAGTTCCACTTGCTGAACCAGAAGTGACAGCAGCAAGCTTGTTAGCCTCTTCTTCAGACAGAATAGGGAGAATGCGTCCAGTTGGAATACCACTTTCTGCACCTGGAACAGATGGTCCTCGAGGAAGGGAATCTCCTTCAGCGATGTAACCAGTCTCAGCTCCAGCAACATACTGGATTTCCCTATTGACGTCATCATCAGCAGTAAAGGAATACCTTCCCTTGACATTGTTAAGAGCATCTGCTGTCTCATGGCGGGAGCTGCTCTGAGTCTCGTATGAGAAAGAGTAACTTCCATCGTCAAGAGCAGAGCTTCGTACTTGTGCTTCTTCAACTGGTGCTGAGGTGGCTGCATGCTGTGAAAGAGTGCTCGGTTGGGAAGAGACATCAGGTCGTGAAGGAGCAGAAGGAGCATCATAAGTGGAAGCTACACTTTTAGTGGAAACAGGGCTTAGCGTCAACCCGTGGAGCAACTGGAAGGTGAGATCCGCTAACAAGGAAGCCTTGGTCATTAGCTGTATAATCCAGTTTTATATCAGCACCGGAGGCATCCTTGTATCCATATGAGCCAGACACATCGCCTGGGGCATTTGCCATTGCGGACTCGTAGATTCCATCCCCAGTATCATAACCATACTTGAAAGTCCCATCGTCATGAAGAACATAGAATTGTGACCTGGCACCAAGGCCTACTGTTGGAATCTTGTATTCGGCATCTGGACGTGGAAAACTCAGCGTGCTAACCACCGCCACGGACAACACGGTCTGAAAGAGCTGAATAACATTTTCAATATGTCAGAGACATACATATCTATCTACATTTCGATATATACATATGGTGTGTGTGTTAAAATAATTATAGCATATCTACAGTATATATATACACACATATATATCTATATCTATATATATCTTCTGTGACTCTCAGATGTCCTTTTTAGAACCTTTGTTTTGGAAGTGCCACTCTTCTCTAAGTGCATTCCCTTAACCTCATCAGTGGTTTAGCATGGAGACGCAGACGAAAGCCTGATCCAGTGAGCCACGGCGGCAGCATATACAGAAGAGTGCATAGTGTATATATATGTACACATATATACATACATATAAGTATATATATATATATATGGAAACACACACGCATATATATGTATATATACATATACGGAGATATTTATATATATATAACAATATACATATACATGTTTGTATATATACTTATTTATATGTATATGGATATACTTTACATACATACATACATACATACATACATGTATATATCCATATATGCATACACATACATACAGATATATATGCATATACATACATACGTATATATGCATATATATATATATATATATATATATATATATATACATATACACAATATATATGTATATATACATATACATATGCACGTATTATTATGAACGCACACGCATATATATATATATATATATATATATATATATATATATATATATATATATATATATATATATAACTTTTTAAAAGCTGTATATGAGCTGCAGGACAGACACTTTATACAAATTGATAATCTCTGTGTATCACTTTTTTCTATTCTTAGGTTGCCCCATAATCATATCAAATCAGTATAATCTTCATTTTGTCCTTTGAACATTTGTTATATCAACAACGATTATACTCACTAAGCTAGTCCACGTCCTCATGCTTGCGGCGGAGGAGTTGGGATGCTTGTGATGAGTACTCTTCCAGGTTGACTTATATACTGAACTGGATGTGAGTGTGTCAGTTCGTACGTGTTTGCCGTGAAGATGACCATCAGATGCAGTTCCCAACGACACCCACCGTCTTTTACTCTCGTTTCCCATTATCATAATTTTTTGTAATCTTACCTATAAAATATATATACATGTTAAGATTCCTGTCTCTAGTATATATGCACACACACACACACACACACACACATACACACACACACACATATATATATAAGTATATATATGAATATATACATATAGTGTGTGTATATGTACATATATCTATATCTATCTATCTATCTATGTATGTATATATATATATATATATATATATATATATATATATATATGAATGTTAATTCACAATTAACACACCACGTACATGGTCAATGAATAAATGCGGTCGTATTTTAAAACAATTAAAAGAACTTTTAAAAACTTTAAAGTTGATATCTTTATTTATATATCAGTATACCTATACTTATCTATCAATTATGTATGCATACATGTACACACACACACATATGTATATGATATATACATATACATATACATTTACACACACACACACACACACACACACACACACATATATATATATATATATATATATATATATATATATATATATATATATATATAGTGTAGATAGATATATGTGTAGATAGATAGATGAGCCGATAGATATACACATACATCAATATATATGTGTGTGAATTTGTTTATATGTAATGATATATGTATATATATATATATATATATATATATATATATATATATATATATATATATGCGTATGTGTGCATATATATCACTATTTATATATATACAAACACAGACACACGCAGATATATATGTATATATATGTATACATATACATATATAACCATACTTATATATATATAGATATACATATACATACATATATATTTATATCCATACTTAATTATATACATGCATATATATATGCATATATATACATATATATATATGTGTGTGTGTGTGTTTACGTGTCTTTTGCGTGAGTGTGCATGTTAGAGAGCAGGTTATGCATGGACAGTAATGTAGGTAAGTTTACTGAGCTCAGGTAGCGGTCTAATGAGACTTCTTGGCGTTTCCTGGTCAGTCAATTCCACACTAACTCCGACCTCCGATCGTCTTTCGCATAGTCGTCTTCGGTGGTTCACTGAAGGCTTTCTATCATTGAGATACTTCTGAGAAATATATTAATTACAGCAATGTAGGACTAACTTCCAACTAGAATGGTTATAACGCTAACTTGTATTATGAATGTATGAGTTATAACTACCTGGTGTTAAGGCACGTGTTGTTTCAGTTGCCCGGTGTTACGACACTTCGGTTCCCTGTTGTTTCAGGTACCCGGTTTTATAGTACCTGGCGTTACGATTACCTGGTGTTGTGGTTCATTTCCCATAAACTAAGTTTCATATACATAATTGTGCGCACACGTGTTCAAGTTCCAAAAGATTCAACATCTCTAATAATTTCCTAAGAATGACAGAAATTAAAGAAAAGGATATGTAAGTCAAGTGAAAACTCGGTGCATCAAAATTTGTTTCGGTTGTGTGCGCTAGTAATAACTATTACTGTTATATACATGCCAGAAACATACACAATCAACCTGTACCCTAACATTGTAACCTCTGCCTTGTTGTCCTGTTCCACACATCCTCACCCTGTTGCACGCATCCTCACCCCCGTTTTTTTCGTATCCTCTCCCGTTTTCCACGCATCCTCACCCTGTTGCACGCATCCTCACCCCCGTTTTTTTCGTATCCTCTCCCGTTTTCCTCGCATCCTCACTCCCTAGTTCTCACATACCTCGACCTCTTCCTTCCATTTCCCACCCTAGCTTGTCAAATCCTTACTCCTTTCTACCCATTCCTGTTCCTTTCCACAGGTTCATCATGAAGACCCACCACTGTGTCTGAGGCTACACCCACCCACAGTCCCACACACATATGCACACTGTGCATTTGTGTGTGGGACTGTGGGTGCTGTGGGACTGTGTGTGCATTGCACAGTGTGCACACACATACATGCATATACATATTTGCTACAGGCATCATATTACATGTCTTAGCCTTCTGTACTTTCCTTTTGGCATTCCATTTTATGTTTTTGTTTTAATTTTGGTTCCAGCGTTTTTTTTTTTTATTTTTATTTTAAGTATAGACTGTCACAGTTCATATCAAGTGGGATGATGATGTAATCAGATTTTATCATTGTATTGTTTTATTTAACTTTTATGTACTTTTGGGTGGATTTTACATTAGGTAATCAGCTACGTCACCTTCAGTTTTACTTGAATTTATATTTTAATACCATTTTTCTTTTTATATATTTTTATTTACTAATTGGTAACTGCAGGTTTACCTTTTTACGTTTTTGCAACGTCTTGTGGCGTTCCTTTACTTCCGCCTGCGACCTCTTTTGTTTTAATATATTGCGTATACAGCTGGTTACCTCTCCTTGATTTTATGTTTGATGTATTTTACCCTATTTTATTATCGTTTATGCTTTCACCCGAGCCTGTTGATATAATTTTGCTTATATTTTATATCTTAAAAGTTTAATTTTAGTCACTACATCTTTTAATATTTAATTTCATGTTGTTTTAGTTCTATTTATTTTCTGATGTAACCAACTGTATTTTTATTGAGCTTAACTTATTTCATATGTATTTTTCACGTTACGAATCCTAACACTGAAACAAATATCGTTAATGTCTGATTACATAAAATAGACAAAATGTATGTCCTAAGTACAGGATTCGCAAACCCCCTGGATTATAAAAAAAAAGTGTGTCAATACCTTTCCTAAGGGACGGCCTGGAGTGCCCCAGCCGGAAATCATCACAAAGGTGACATATGAGCCTAATAATTTCCTAAGAATGACAGAAATTAAAGAAAAAGATATGTAAGTTAAGTGGAAACTCGGTGCATCAAAATTTGTTTTGGTTGTGTGCGCTAGAAATAACTATTACTGTTATAATGATGCCGAAACATACAAAATCAACAAAACAAGTTTATTAAAAAGGCAGGATAGTTTAGAAATTGGAGGCGCAGGCGAAGTAAGAAAACTTATTCATGAATGAAACCTTCGCCAGTCTGTGGGCGTCAGTGATGGGAAGGATATTACAGGCTGCGGACGAGTGTCAACGAAGTACCAAAGTCTCATCTTTTTATGTATATTGATGTTATTATGTAAGTGTAAAATTCACACAGACACCCCCACACACACATATATAATGCTTTAGCTACTTGTAAATAAATGAATATATACATATATATATATACATATATCTGTGCATATATATATATATATATATATATATATATATATGTATATATATATATATATATATATATATATATATATATATATATATGTTAGGATAAGCCAGATTTGCGGAGCAGATGCTACGCCGGGCTTGTATGCACAGGCGAGCCCACCTGTGTCAGCGTATATAGAATATGTATGTATGTATATATATATATATATATATTTTTTTTTTTTTTTTCTCGAAAATAAATCTAGTGGGGCCCTGTGTGGAAAAAAAATCTTATTATCAAATATGTTTGTAATTTTGGAGAGTGCAGGATGCTATAAGTGTGGCTGTCCCTTGCATGCAATGTCCATGACGGCTCTCTGGAGACGACAGAAGGGCAGTGGTGACCAGGCTGCTTCTTCAGGCCAAACAACACGAAGAGTAAAGATGAGTCATTTATGAATGCAATCCAATGTCACTGAAAGTATTTGGAGCGGACCGGTATTTTTCAGCGTGCCAGAGACGAGTAGCTATATTGTTTATTTGTTTACTATCCGTTTTTAACTTAGTGTAAAATCAATACATTCCAGAAAATGTAATAAAAAACTTACAAATTTAATATATCCATCCTTTATTTTACTACTAAACTGAAAGCAGAATAACAATAACAACAACAATACCAATAAGAATAATAAGGAATCACGTTACCAAATATCTTTGTAATTTGGGAGACTGAGGGAAGCTACTAGGTGTGTCTACTCCATGTGTGTAATGTCCATGACGGCTCTCTGAAAACGGTGGAAGGCCAGTGATGTTCAGGCGAAACAACACGAAGAGTAAAGATGAGCCATTCATGAATTTAAACCAATATCGCTGAAAATATTTGATGAAATAGACCGGCCAGCTATTTTTCGGTGTGCCTGGGACCAGTAGCCATATTGTGTACTTATTTACGATCGTTGTTTTTATTTATAGCAAATTTAATGTATGCCAGAAACTGTAGTGTAAAAATACAACATTTTGCGTTACTATTGTGTTATAACCTTTATTTATTTATTCATTTTTATCTGGAAACAGAGGACTGGCAGCCGATTGTTTGTGCCGGCAACGGTGAACGAACATACCTGGCCATGGAAAAGTCAGCATGCTAACCACCGCCACGTACAGCACGGTCTGAAATGAATTGATGAAGACTACTGTGGTATACAAATGATAGGTAGCAATAACAATAACAGCAACAACAATACCAGTAACAATAATGTTGTTAAGGATAATATTAGTAATAATGATAATAAAAACAGCGGCAATAATAATAATAAAAACAAAAAAAATAATAATGATAACAGGGATGCTAATAAGAACTGAATTGATAAGAGATTAAATTATATAAAAGAGTCAGTTTTCTTACTTGCAAGTGAAATATAAAACCAAAGATTCCGTGATAAGAAGACATAAAAGCCCCTTAACAGTCTCCTGACTAAAAGTTAATTTAGTTCAAGGGTCTTGTTAATAGTAGGTTCGCGAGTTAGTAGTAAGAAGGTCTCATTAAAAGTAATAACAATATAGAATAAATTAATAGAAATATATATAACACGAGAAAAGATGTATTAATAGATAAAATACATATATAATATAATCCTTACGCTTGACTGGCTAATTAAAATAAGAGCGATTGCGGATTTGTTAAACACAAATGATAGCTACATACTGTATGTAATGCTAACGAGGACCAAGGATTAAGATACGAGTTGTAGATAACATTTATTAACCATTTTTTGTTAACATTTTTGTTGAAGTCATAGAACGCATTTTCACCATACATATATTTTTTTTTTCAATTCAATGTCTTCTTTTTTTTACAAGTTTTATCAGGTTTATTAGTCGTACTTCCGGTTGCCAACAGCATCTAGTTCAGGTAGCATTCTATGAAGTGAATACGATTTAAAAACAACTAGATACATTAAAAAAAACACGAGTCTCCATCATTTCATGAAATGTTAACAACCGGGGACCTATTATTTCTCTTTGAACACACCAGTCTCATAATTAGCGAACTACCGTAAAAACGTAACCAAATTTAGGGTTATTGACACCAGAATACTGGTGAAGAAGAACGTCGCCCACGACCTGTGAAGTGTGACTTCCAGACGTTGCTGGGGATCCTGCAGCTTTCGTTATTGCTGAAGGACTAGCAGTATGAGCAACTGGAACGGTACTTGATCTGGAAGGTGCCGAATAGGCAGGTGAAGCAGCTACTCCTGGTGCTGCGTCTCCTGCAGCAGCAGGTCAATGCACATCTAGTGCATCTGATGCTATGATAGACTGAGTGGTTTCCATTGTGTTTTATGGTCCCATGGCGAACCAAACACATGAACTCTAGATCTCGACAGGGGCGAGCCGCGGCAGGGCGCATCACCTATGCTCTTTCGACATAAACTGCAATATCAAAAGAGAACAAGGAGAGTCCGAGAGCAAAGGACATCTGATCGAATGCAATTTCGATGGCCGCGATTTTTCGAAAATCACGATTAACAGGAACCGCGTACCACATGATTAACGAATAAATTACGGTACTTTTTTTCTTTTTTTTTTGAAACTCCTATGAACCTTTGCATGGTTTAAAGTTGATATCTTCATACCTACTATATACGAATTTACCTATATATATGTATATATATATACACACACATAAGTGTATATGTGTGTGCACACACTGAATACACGTTGTCGTGTTTGTGTGTGGTTTTGTGTGAGTGTGCACACGACAACGTGTATTCAGTATGTGCACACACACATACATACTCATCCAGATATATATGTATATATATATTTGCATGAGCGTGTGTGTGTGTGTGCACATGCGAATAGCGACAACGTGTATTCAATATGTGCACACACACACACTCATCCAAATATATATATATATATATATATATATATATATATATATATATATATATATGTATATATATATACATACACATGAGTGTATGTGTGTGTGCATATACTGAACACACGTTGTCGTGTTTGTGTGTGTGGTTTAGCGTGAGTGTGCATGTGAGAGAGCAGGTTATGCATGGACAGTAATGTACCTAAGTTTACTAAGATCAGATTCTGTTCTTAAAGTCCTTACATTAGATCAGATTCTGTTCTTAAAGTCCTTACATTATATCTGCTCCAGATCGATCCTGATTGCCGCTGTGACCAGGAGCTCCTTCGCTTCCGGGGAATGAGGGCCGTTGTCTTGACTGGGAAATCATATTTAAGAGGGGTGCGGCCAGATACCGCCACCTTCATTGTTTCTTGGTAGAAGTAATTTAGTCAGGAGATTAGCATTAATCTCCAATAACACATTTGAGTTAGTCTCGCATGGTATTATGGGATCCTAGCATCCCATGATCTACTTCACTCCCTCTTGGTCTACACCAGTGTAAATGGGCATTTATCTTATATTACATGCGCCGAGTCCGCGCATAACACTTACTTGCATGCTCATGTGCATTCTCATGCGCGAGCACATCCGCACTTATGTACGTATCTATACATTGCACCCATGTATGCACAGCGTAGATGCATATAAATATATATATATGCAATTATACAAACATTCCAAGCAATGTGCACAGATGCTTATGCACATATGCAGATATTTTTTTTGTATCTCGTGGCTTGTGCTTCTTACAGCATGTACGTACACAGCACTCATATATAAACAGTGTCTACACGTGCATACATACGCATGTGCCCACGCATTATAAGTTGCTTAAATATATATATAGTAGGGAATAGTATATATATATATATATATATATATATATATATATATATATATATATATATATATATCTCACAATAGTTGTATCATACGTATAGTAGTTATTTCCTAGTTGGCACCTGTTCCCTATAAGCGTTCCTATGCAGCCGCGGCCTTAGGGTTGCTATCGCTTAAGATTGGGCATCCTTTAGGACTTTTTTTTTTTTTGGGGGGGGGGGGGTGATACTCCCCCGCAAAGTGGTTGAATGATTAAATTTATGAACAAACTGGGAATGGGATTTTTATTCAGGCCAGATATTGAAAGGATGTTGGTCACTTTCGACCCTTGGCACTGGATGTGGTAGCTGGATGCGATGTTTGACTCATTTTCTATTGGTTTATTTGAATGGTATAATTTTATATTAGGAAGATATTCAGACATTCTCAAATGCTTTCACACTGTATGGTATACTCGCAAATAACTATAATAGATGAAATAATTCAATGTTCTTCCTTTCATTTAGAGTGTGGCACTTTTTGGCAATCCTCATGCCTTTGAAAGGACTAGCTTTCCTATGGCATTCTTTCTTTTTTGAATTTTCAATAACACTAGGGCTATTTCAGATTTCTATTTCGTTGATATATGCACTCTAAACATTCACAAATATTTTCACTTTGTGTTGTGCCGCCACGGATCACTGAACATACATCCTTTTACACTTGATATCGCCAACCTAAGATCGACGCCTCTCCTACTCGTTGCCAGATATCCTCATATATACATACTGAGTCGAACTTGTAAATACAACAAAGTTGATATATGAAAACTAGATACGTACCATGTACTCATATGTACAATATTTGTTGCTCAAACCGTACAATAAAACGCAAGACCTTAATAATCATGGGGAAAATGAAGGGACATAGTGAACACTTCCTTACCACTTTTATTGATATTCCATGTTTTGTTGACATATTTTTAGAACATCCATAATATGGATTTTTTTTATTAGTTATACGTGTTTTGTTTTTTTTAACTTTTGATTGTTGCTTGATTAATCTAATGTACAAATCGTATATGTACATAGGTTCCATTAGGCTTCTCGGGTACATTGCCAGTCGTCTACTATGTTCAGTCCAAAATAGAGATGATGAAAGTGATTGCATGAGAATCAAACCATAACCTACACCCGCTCTGCAAGAATGAGTCCTTCTTTACAGAGAATTGGTTGTGCAACAGGTAGTTCTCAATTCTAATAACTAAAACTGAGATTTGTGAGGTCACGAAAGCTTCTGCTGTAAGCATGGAATCAAAGAAAAAGATTTTTCCAAATTTGAGCAAGAATAAAGCCTTATCCCATAGGAGTGATAACTTTTGCAATTAATGTACATATATATCACACAAGAACATCGTAGATTATGAAATAGAAAAACGTACAGAATTCACCAGAAGACATTAATGTTTTGAAAACCAGGATACTATTGAAAAATATTATATGATTCACTGAAATCTTTATTAACTTTCCTTCTTGTTTATCTTTCTTGTTTTAGCAAAAAAGGCAAGAAATAAATTCTTCTACTAAGTGGAATATTAATGTAAAGGAAATAATACAGAAAATACATTTTGCTTGGGTAAAATGTATTATCCTTTTCCAACGAATGTTTTCATAATCAACGAACAGCCGTAAAAACGTAACCAAATTTAGGGTTATTGACACCAGAATACTGGTGAAGAAGAACGTCGCCCACGACCTGTGAAGTGTGACTTCCAGACGTTGCTGGGGATCCTGCAGCTTTCGTTATTGCTGAAGGACTAGCAGTATGAGCAACTGGAACAGTACTTGATCTGGAAGGTGCCGAATAGGCAGGTGAAGCAGCTACTCCTGGTGCTGCGTCTCCTGCAGCAGCAGGTTCAGGGTGTCCCTCAGGCAAAAATCCAGTCTTTCTACCAGCTACAAAGTTGACAGTATGTTCTTTTCCATCTTCATCTACGTAAGTATAACTTCCAACGATATTGCCATCAGCATCGGCTTCCTCGGTCCGTGAATAACTATCCGAATCAAAGGCAAATTTGTATGAAGCGTCTGCTTGACTGTCTGCGATTTCGCTTCCCCCTGCAGACTTCAGCAGAGGAGAAACTCCTGCTAGAGCGTTGGCTTCTTCGGAAAGAACGGGGAGAATACGTCCAGTTGGAATACCACTTTCTGCACCTGGAACAGATGGTCCTCGAGGAAGGGAATCTCCTTCAGCGATGTAACCAGTCTCAGCTCCAGCAACATACTGGATTTCCCTATTGACGTCATCATCAGCAGTAAAGGAATACCTTCCCTTGACATTGTTGAGAGCATCTGCTGTCTCATGGCGGGAGCTACTCTGAGTCTCGTATGAGAAAGAGTAACTTCCATCGTCAAGAGCAGAGCTTCGTACTTGTGCTTCTTCAACTGGTGCAGATGGGGCAAAAGGTCGTGCAGGGGCAGGAGCAACATAGGTTGTAGACGCACTCTTGGTAGACACAACACCTGAGCTAGAAGGCTGAGTGTGAGAGCCAAAATCTGGAACATCTGGAGCAACAGGTAAGTGGTCACCTTCAGCAAGAAAACCGGTTGAAGATCCAGCAACATAGTTGACAGTCCTTCTAATCCCATCATCTGCATTGAAGCTGTAAGTTCCCTTTACATTAAGGTTTGGGTCAGCGTTTTCTGATCGTGAGCTTTCACCAGCATCATAAGTGAAAGAGTAAGAGGCATCTCTTGGAGAGGAGTCGGATGGGGAACTGTAGGTAGCAGCAGCGAAAGTAGTTCCACTTGCTGAACCAGAAGTGACAGCAGCAAGCTTGTTAGCCTCTTCTTCAGACAGAATAGGGAGAATGCGTCCAGTTGGAATACCACTTTCTGCACCTGGAACAGATGGTCCTCGAGGAAGGGAATCTCCTTCAGCGATGTAACCAGTCTCAGCTCCAGCAACATACTGGATTTCCCTATTGATGTC
Organism: Penaeus japonicus; assembly: GCA_017312705.2. Taxonomy (NCBI): domain Eukaryota; kingdom Metazoa; phylum Arthropoda; class Malacostraca; order Decapoda; family Penaeidae; genus Penaeus; species Penaeus japonicus. The sequence goes on along the minus strand of BOPN01002835.1, from coordinate 62,030 downwards.
ATCATCAGCAGTAAAGGAATACCTTCCCTTGACATTGTTGAGAGCATCTGCTGTCTCATAGCGGGAGCTGCTCTGAGTCTCGTATGAGAAAGAGTAACTTCCATCGTCAAGAGCAGAGCTTCGTACTTGTGCTTCTTCAACTGGTGCTGAGGTGGCTGCATGCTGTGAAAGAGCGCTCGGTTGGGAAGAGGCAGCAGGTCGTGAAGGAGCAGAAGGAGCATCATAAGTGGAAGCTACACTTTTAGTGGAAACAGGAGAAGCAGCGTCAACCCGTGGAGCAACTGGAAGGTGAGATCCGCTAACAAGGAAGCCTTGGTCATTAGCTGTATAATCCAGTTTTATATCAGCACCGGAGGCATCCTTGTATCCATATGAGCCAGACACATCGCCTGGGGCATTTGCCATTGCGGACTCGTAGATTCCATCCCCAGTATCATAACCATACTTGAAAGTCCCATCGTCATGAAGAACATAGAATTGTGACCTAGCACCAAGGCCTACGGTTGGAATCTTGTATTCGGCATCTGGACGTGGAAAACTCAGCGTGCTAACCACCGCCACGGACAACACGGTCTGAAGGAAACGGATAACATTTTTTCAGTATGTCAGAGACATACATATCTATCTACATTTCGATATATACATATGGTGTGTGTGTTAAAATAATTATAGCATATCTACAGTATATATATACACACATATATATCTATATCTATATATATCTTCTGTGACTCTCAGATGTCCTTTTTAGAACCTTTTAGAACCTCATCAGTGGTTTAGCATGGAGACGCAGACGAAAGCCTGATCCAGTGAGCCAAGGCGGCAGCATATACAGAAGAGTGTATAGTGTATATATATGTACACATATATACATACATATAAGTATATGTATATATATATATATGGAAACACACATACATATATATGTATATATACATATACGGAGATATTTATATATACATAACAATATATATATATATACATTTTTGTATATATACTTATTTATATGTATATGGATATACTTTACATACATACATACATACATATATATATATATATATATATATTTGTTTATCCATATATGCATACACATACATACAGATATATATGCATATACATACATACGTATATATGCATATATATATATATATATATATATATATATATATATATATATATATATATATAACTTTTCAAAAGCTGTATATGAGCTGCAGGACAGACACTTTATACAAATTGATAATCTCTGTGTATCACTTT
>BOPN01002835.1:40770-50770 GCA_017312705.2 Penaeus japonicus | reverse complement strand
TATATACAATGATTTTACAATTGCTTTGTCCAAGATAAACATCAAATTTTTCAAGTGCAATCAACAAGCAGAGCTTCCTTTTCAATGGTTGAGTAGTTGCGTTAATTGAGCCTTAAACTTAGTAGATGAATAACAAATAGGATGCAATACATTATTTACTTCTTGCATTAACACTGCACCGGTTGCATAATCACTAGCATCAATTTGAAGCATGAATGGTTTACTAAAATCAGGACCCTTGAGAACAGGTTTAGACATTAATATCCTCTTAACTTTTACAAATGCTTCTTGACATTTTTCACACCAAATAAATTTCCTTTTAGGGCTGACTAAATCTGACAATGGAGCAATAACATCAGAAAAGTTAGGACAGAATCTCCTATAGTATCCTGTCATTCCAATGAACCTTAACACTTCTTTCTTATTTGTGGGCACAGGAAAATTATCAATTGCAATCACTTTAGCTTCAACAGGAGACACATTTCCATTACCAACCACATGTCCTAAGAAAGTTAGATTACAATGACCAAATTCACTCTTGACTAGGTTAATTGTTAGATGTGCTCCTCTTAACCTCTTGAACAAACACGTTAGAGTATCCATGTGGGTTTTCCAATCATCCGTGAAGACTACAATATCATCAATATATCCCCTTACATTTGGCAATTCCCTAATTATATCAGATATTAACCTTTGGAAAGTACATGGTGCATTACGCAAACCAAAAGGCATTACCTTGTACTGGTACAAACCATCTGGAGTTACAAAAGCACTGATTGTCTTCGCTCTTTCAGTTAATGGAACCTGGTAATAACCTTTTAAGAGATCAATTTTAGACAAATAGGTTGCATCTCCAAGTGCATCAATAATATCATCTATTCGAGGAAGAGGGAATGAGTCACTCCTAGTGTGTGCATTAACTTTACGGTAATCAGTACACATTCGCATGGTACCATCAGACTTTGGAACTAGCACACAAGGAGAAGCCCATTCACTCTTACTTCTTTCAATTAAATCATGATCCAACAGAAACTTTACTTCTTCCTTCAATATATCTCTTTTCTTAGGGGAAACCCTATATGGAGCTTGCTTAATAGGACAAGTACCATCATTAAGAACAATGTCATGTTCTACTACAGGACTAGGATTAGGAACATCAGAACATAAATCTACAAAATCATGCAAAAGTTTAACCACATCATGACTTACATCTGATCTTAAATGTGAAATTTTATCATTCATATTATTCAGAACATCAGAATTGCACAACTTAACATCAAAGTTAACATCAAATTCAAAATCCACAGTGTTATCAGGAACAGCTACTTGACACATAACACTACCTTTGTTTAAAGGTTCTTCCACATCTTCACCTCTAGGAATGTATTGCTTCAGCAGATTCACATGAACAGTTCTCTGTATTTTATGCCTTCCTGGAGTAGAAATAACATAGTTTAGGTCACCTTGTTTATCAATTACAGTAAACGGTCCTTGATATTTGGCTTGCAAAGGAAATTTTCTTGTTGGTAAAAAGAACAAAACTTTGTTGCCAATACTAAACTTTCTGTCCACAGCCTTTTATCATACTGTACTTTCATTTTATTCTGAGACACCGCTAAATTTCTACTTGCAAACTCTTGAACAAGTTTCAGTCGATCTTTCAGTTTAGACACATACTCAGTAAGTTCAACATCATTTTCCATATCTACCCAGCTATCAAACAAGAGCTTCAGTGGACCTCTCACTTCTTTACCAAACAACAGCTCATTAGGTGAACATCCAAGACTTTCCTGCTTAGAACTCCGTAAAGCATACAGTACAAGAGGAATCCCCTCATCCCAGTCTTTACAATTCTCCAAACAAAACTTGGTGAGCATAGACTTAATGGTTTGATGAGATCTTTCAAGAGCCCCTTGACTCTGTGGGTGATAACTAGAAGCTAAATGCTGTTTAATGCCTAAGGTAGACATGACTTCCTTAAACATCTTGGATGTAAAGTTTGAACCTTGATCTGATTGAACAATTTCAGGAAGACCAAACTGAGTAAAGAACTTGAGAAGTGCTGGAACTATGGTTTTAGACATTATACTTCTCAGCGGAATAGCTTCTGGATATCGAGTTGCGGCATCCATTATAGTCAATAAATACTGGTGTCCCTTTTTAGTTTTCTCCAAAGGACCTACACAGTCAATTATTACTCTGTGAAATGGTTCGGGAACAACAGGTATTGGCTGCAATGGTGCTTTTGGTATTACCTGATTTGGCTTGCCTGCTATCTGACAAACATGGCAGGACTTACAAAACTTTGCAACATCGGAATAAATATTTGGCCAAAAGAAATACTTCAAAATCTTATACAAGGTCTTCTTTACTCCCGTATGACAACCCATGTGATCATGTGACAAACTAAGAACCTTATCCCTATAACACTTCGGAACAACAATTTGATGAACCACATGCCATGGCTCATCCTTAGAAAACATCAAGGTCTAAATTTACGCATAAGGATACCAGACTTGACATAAAAACACACAGCTTCATCAGCAACATCAACTTCAGGTACAGCTTTATTAAACAAATCAACTAACATTATCATCAGTTTCTGAGATTCAATCAACATACTACGAGTTACTGGAATATTACTCAAATCCTCTGAACTAACAGCAGACTTCAAACCAAAATCACCGGTTAACTGCTTGCTAGATTCCTCAAACAGATCACCCAAACCAAGACTAACCTCAGGTTCCACAACAGTCTTGTCAGCAGGCTCCTCTGCATCCACAACAGAATCTTTACGAACCTTCCTTGCTTGACTCCTAGTAATCGCACAAGAGGGAAACAACGCAGGGTTTTGCTCTTTCAACTGCACTGCAGGATCAAAAGTCAAAGGATTATCACACAGAATAGGGTCAGGTACCACACAAGCCCCGGCAATATCATTTGCCAACAAAAATGTGACTCCCTTAACAGGTAACTCATCCTTCACAGCAACAGTTACATATTTAGAAAATGTTCTAGCCCTTAGATAGAGTCTACATAAAGGTACAGTGGCACAGTCATTCATACCCTTAATAACCACTGACTCCTTCGTATACAGCTCGTCAATGTCAGGAACAACACTCCTTTTCACTGCACTCAAGTTAGCAGCTGTATCACGAAGAATAGTCACAGGAACAGCAGGGCCATCATCAGATGCTGATACACTACCTTCAAACATGAATGGTTGATACAAATCATCCCCAGTCATCATGCCAGAATTACTCATCTCTGCAGGTTGAACAATAAAATTAGCAACAGGTTTAGATTCATTCGTTGCAGCTTCCTCCTTTCTCCGCAACTTAAGACAGTCTGCAAGTTTATGTCCTGGTTTCTTACAATAATGACAAGTGATAACACTAGCTTTCCCAGTACCCTTGACATCATGACTAACTGGTTTATCATTCTTACTACCAGAATCATAAACATAAGGCTTGCAATATTTTGAGTTGTGTTGTGGACAGGGTTATTCTTTTTGTTAACCTTATGAAGCAAACTATAATTCTCAGCTAAATATGTACTCTATCAAAGTCTTTACTTCCCTCTCATTCAAGTAAACTTTAATATCATGAGGCAAGGTCTTTAAGTATTGTTCCAATATTACAAGCTCACATAGTGCATCAAATGTCTTTACACCACTCGACTCAATCCACCTATTACACAGCTTTCTTAAAGTATGAGCATAATCAATATAGGTTTCATGCATTCCTTTGGCTGAATTCCGAAACTTTGCTTGATAGCATTCAGGAGTTAACTCATATGCATGGAGAATATTCTCTTTCAATATACTGTAATCTTGCTTTTGTTCACTGGTTAGAGCAAGGTAAGTGGAGCGCCCTTTTCCTTTAAAGGCAGTTTGGGAGAGGATGGGCCAAAACTTTTTAGGCCAATTCAAATGCTTAGCCGTGTCCTCAAATTGCAGGAAAAATTCGGCAGCATCATTTTCATCAAACTGAGGAATGAACTTGGTGCATTTGTGGACATCAAATGATAGTTCACCAATGAAGACCCAAGGTCAACCTTTTGTCCAACAAAGCCAGTTGGAATTTCCTCTCCTCCTCCCTATCCTTTAACCTTTCTCTTTCCACTTCCAACTCCAATTCCCTGAGTGACCTTGTGTCACCAGTACTACTTTCATCTGCACACAAACATAGAGCATCCTCCTCAAGGACATCTAAAGCAATGAGTCCCTTAACAACAGCATCTTTGATCAAGAATTTCTTCCAGCATTTCTTTACAGGAACATTATATTCCTCCAAGTTATCCAATCCACTTTAGTCAACTTAAAATCTTTCAAATACTTAAGTGATGGATTAACAGCAAATTCTTTAATATTGAACGACATGGTGTAAAACTTTTAAAGCACTAATCAAAATACTGTATTTTAAAATATTTAGCAAAAGAAAGTATTCACTTAGTTTCAGTTTCACAAAGATCTAGTTTAACTTGCCAGTGATTTCTTTACATTTCAAAATTCCCGGACAGGCCCCCATTTTCTGTTATGCCTTCAGCTAACCAACCTAATTATTATTTATAGATGGGTTATCATTATCATTTCAATTAATTAGGTTTCCTTTCCAAGGACGCATTAAACATGTAAACAAATGGCCTCAAAATCGAAGGCAAAACAGAAACAAACTATGTTGGTTTCGTAACTTTAATATAATCCCTTAGAAATTAACAAGACTTTGTGAACTACCACCCAACATAGTAAATGAAAGAAAATGTGAGCTTGAGTAATATCAAAACAACTTAGAACAATACTTAATAGTACAAGACATCCTAGGACACCAGCTCGAACCTTGCCTCCACCATGTCCAGCACACAACTGAGATATCGTGAAAACAAAGAAATCCATAGAACATGGGAAATGGGGTAACTGAAAGAAAATAATTATTGTGGCCCAAACATACCACATATCAAAGAGATCATACATGACAATATATATATATATATACATATATATATATATATATACATATATATATATATATATATATATGTATATATATATATATATATATATATATAGACACACACACACACATACACACACACACACACACATATATATACACAAATATGAATTTTACCTCCCTGACACCATTATCAATGTCACCAATTATAATAAGGAATAACAAGGGCCCAAGGACGGATCCTTGTGGCACCTCACTGTGGTAAACAAGATGTACCACTTCTGAATTCATGTTGCCCGGGATTTACCTGGTTTCCTTTGTCTAAAAACTGGACGATTTTTTCCTCACTACCCTTTCAAATATTTTTATCATATGAGTTATCAATGTCCATAATTTTTGGCCTGACCTTTGTTTCCACCTTCATATATTGGAATTATAGTAACTTTCAGTAAGCTGGGGATAATTCCTATGTCCAAAGATTTCATCCACAGTCACCTGTGGCTTTGATATGGTTTCTTTGCTTTTTTTTTTCTTTTTTTTTTTAAAGATTGATGGGATTTCATCTGGTCCAACTATTGTGTTTGTTGAGATTTCATTTAATGCTTCAAGAATATATTTTTCATTGAATATTAAGTCAGTGAGACATTCCTCTTCGTTACTAATGATACTAAAATGGCATTGTTGGTCTGACATTAATTTTTCTATTCTTGGGACTCTAAAGACTTCTTCGTATTGCAATTTGAGTAAATCAGCCATTTCCTTTGAATCAGTTACCAATGCACCATTATTCTCAAGAGGCCCAATTTTTGTTCTCTTTAACTTGTTTGCATAGAAGAAAAAATATTTTGCATTCTGTTCTATAGCTTCTACAGCTCTTTTTTCTTTGGCTGCTTTTTTGGTGACTTAAAGACAGTTATAATTCATCTTCTAATAGCCTTATCTATGCTTTGATCCTTTCTCTCTTGACATGATCTGTTAATTTTTTTTCCAATTTCTTAACCTTATTTTTCTTGTTTCTTAAAGTGATCCTTCGATATCTTGGTATAATATTTTTGTTTCTGTTGTTTTTGGGGCGCACAAACATTTTACAAACATCTTTACATGCATTATAAAGCTTTTTTTTATATCATTTGGTGTTAAGAGGACCTCAATATCTTTCAGTGACTCTTCTAGTGTTGCATTTATTTTTTTTACAGTCTTTTTGATTGTTGCTAAAGCTTAAAGATCTCAGACTCTTTTCTGCTTCGGCTATCTGTTATTCACCTTCTTTAAATGTATTATTTATTTATTCATTTATTATTATTATTTTAACTTATTCGTTGTTATTTTAATTTTCTTGTGGTCTGATTGAGCTGTATAAGTTGATGATATGTTGTGTACATCTTCCCCTATACTAATAAAAACAAGGTTCAGTATATTTTCTTCCCTTGTTGGAATTTTGATGATTTGGTTAAAGTGAAAAAAAAAAAAAAAAATCTAAATCTAAAAGCATTCTCGCTTGTTGTTTTTCATCTTTAGAGGCATTTGCTCCTACTTTATTTTCTTTGTTTCCCAGTCGATAAACGGGAAACTAAAATCGCCAAGTATCATAATAGCTTCAATTTCCCTTGTATTCACAATGTAATTACCAGTAATGCCTAGTGATTCATTGAAAGATGTTTCTGTTGTTCCAGGAGGTCTGTATAGAATAATGTATAGCTCTTTATTATCTCTTGCCAATACCCCTAGTAGTTCTACTGTATTATTAGAGTATTCTATTATAATATCCATTCTAGTTGCTAATTCTTTCCTGATATGAAGAGCTACCCCTCTGCTTCTCTATTTTTCCTTATTAGGTCATAGTTATTAATTTTAATTTCTTCATTTTTTATGTCTTCATTCAGATGAATTTCTGTAAGAGCTATCACTGAATAATTGTCGCTCTTTGCCATGTCCTCTAGATATATTGGTTTTGTCTGGTTACTTTTCGGATATAATCCCTGTATATTCAGCAATATGAGAGTCCCAAATAAATTGTTTCTTGCATGTCTATATTACCTATTGTTGTTATATAGTTGATGTCGTTTCCCCCTATTTTGGGGGAGCTGGACCTTCCCCCGGTGTAATGGTGGGCGTTTCATCACCTGCCCAGGTTCGAATAGGTATCCTTCGCTGGACTGAATGAGCTTGTCTATTGCTGGTGTTTTCTCATATTTATCAGTCTTTTGACTTTGCCTTTTTCATAGCTCAAGTCCGGTGACATCCATGCTTCTTTATATTCGTCAGTATCCTTTTGTTTCATATTCTTTCTAATCAGTTTCCATTTTCTAATTTGACCTTAATTGGCCTTGGTCTCAAAGCCTCCTTTAAATATTTGCTTTCTCTAAAAGCACTCTCAGTTTTGATAATTTCATTGAGCTTCAATTTTGTTATGATATTAATAATTTTCATATAATTTGTTTTCCTGATTTCAGGATCATTTTCTTCTTTTTCTTCTAGATTGTATATAAAGAGCCTATTTACTCTGAATTTATCTTCATTTTTCTTCTCTGACTTTTCTTTAGATTGTTATGGTTTTAGTTGCTTCTTTTTGTCGCCGACAACCTTCCAGTCAGCCTCACCATCTTTTATTGTTTGTTCAGTGTCTGAAATATCATTGTCTGGAATATTTAACCTGTTTATCTGATTTTTGCCTTACTATTTTAGAAAACAGCTTTATATACATACATATATATATATATATATGTGTGTGTGTGTGTGTGTGTGTGTGTGTGTGTGTGTGTGTGTGTGTGTCTTTAACTCCGAATCGCCAACATAGCGTTAGCGTCGTTCACATTTCCCGCGCATCTTTACGCAGCATCACCCACTCCTACTCCCACGTGCACAATCCACAAATCGCTTTGTTCCTTCCCCCTTTCCACCTTACACGTGCACCATCATATTTTTCATGTTTTTTATTACTGATATTTTCTTTTTCTTTCTTTTAAATACGTAGGGTGTTTCTTCATATTATTTTACGTTGAGTCATGTATATTTGAAGTTAAAAGTGTCTTGATAATGGTTTGGAGAGGCCCAGGACTGGATTAATTCGCTTTCCATTATTTCTAAAGGAGAAAATAGTTTCTAATTCCGCACTTTTTCCAATCCGAACTGCCACTGGCACGAATTAAATTCGGATTTAGTGGTCGCACTGTATTGCAGTTAATATGTGTCTAAGCTTGATGTTGAGTTTCTATTATCTACCAGAAGTTTTGAAGTCGTATTTTACCACATAATGCAAGAAAACTCTCTGCGGTATGATTGTGTCCGAACTGAAGTTCATAATTTCATTATTTGAAACTTTTTACCAAAGGTATTCAGTTGATTTCCTTCACCTCCAAAATCTAGCCCTCCAAAAATCATCATTACTTTAATCAGCATAATTATCATTGTCATCGATATTATTATCATTATCATTGGTCATTATCGCTATTATCATCACTCTCATTACTACAATTATAATTTTATGTTTATCATCTTCATCATTATCATTGTTATTATCATTATCACCACCATTATTACCATTATCGTCACATTGTTTATCCTTTCATTTTAGTATGATTACTAACAGCCTCATTCTTTCAATAAATATCATTATCAGCAACATGAAAATTACATTCATGATCATTCTTATAATTACCCAAAAAAGTTTTATCGCTACTCCTATGGAAATAATAGAGTAATGGATATTATTATCATGTTAAATGTCTTCATGACTGTTCTCATAACTTGTTACTATTGTTATCATTGTTGTTATTATTGTCGTTGATATTACTGGTATTACTATCGTCAATATTGTTAGCATTATCTTCATCATTGTTTTAATTTTGATATCGTTTTGATATAATAATTGTAATCATAATCATTTCTCCATATTCACTGTCTGTATCACAATTTTTCATTATAGTTATGTAGATTTTCAATAATAGGAAAGGATACATTAACGTTAAAGTTTCATGCAGTTTATTTTTTTTTTACATTTTTTTTGCGATCCTTCATATTTACAACATAAAACGCTGAGATCCAAGCCGAGGATGCTTCATAAACCATGCTAATGCTATAGGCTAACGACGGAGTTCAGTGAAGACATAACCATATTTCCCAGCTTTGTTTGTAGAATCATACTGGTGTAGTAAAACATTGCCAACAGTACGGCTTAGAGAGGACGACCCCCTAGGGGATGAGTCAGATCCTGATGAATATGAGCTTTTGACAGTAATAAGGGGCTGAGAATGACTTGATACATCTATTGCAGAAGTGGGTATGTGTTCACCTTCAGCAATAAAACCTGTTGCAGAGCCTGCTCTGTAATTGACAGTTCTTTGGACTCCATCATCAGGACGAAAACTATAAGATCCTTGGACATTCAGAGCAGAGTCAGCACTCTCAGACCGGGAACTATCATCAGTCTTGTAGTTAAAGCTGTAACTTCCGTCAGGAGATGAAGAACTGGAAGTGGCTGCTCCAGTAGGTGCCGAATATGTAGTAGGACGGGAAGTCTTTGATGGTGCGGCAGGTTGAGATGCAGAGGGGGCACCTGATCCCGAAGGAGCTACAGGTAAGTGGGATCCCTCAGCAACAAAACCAATCCCACTCCCAGCCCTGTAATTGACGGTTCGACGAACTCCGTCATCAGGTCTAAAACTATATGATCCTTGCACATTTAAATCAGAATCAGCATTCTCAGATCGAGAACTTCCATCTGTTTCATAATTGAAGCTATAACTTGCATCTGATCTTGTCTTAGTAATGCCTGGGGATGCATACGTAACAGGGGTAACCAGTTCTATATTAGCTGTCTGAAGTTTATCCAAGGCTGCACTATGAACCTGGGGCAGATGAATGCCCTTGGGTAAGAAACCTCTATTATCAGCGGTATAATCGAGTTGAATATCTGCTCCAGATGGATCGGTATAACCAAAAGATCCCATTACAATTCCTGGGGAATCCGATTTAGCCTTTTCGTAAGCACCGTCCTTAGTATCATATCCATATTTGTACCCTCCATCAGAGTGTAGAACATAAAACTG
>BOPN01002835.1:18270-35770 GCA_017312705.2 Penaeus japonicus | reverse complement strand
TGCAAAGGAGACATTTACGTTATGAAATTATTTATTTAGAAACCATCTTTCTGTTCTCTCCTAAACCTGGCTGTACACATTTCTTATTCGATCATTCAGTATTGACAATAGTTTAGATTCCAACTGCACTCCCTTCATCCATAATATTTATCTACAACTTTAATATTAATAATTAGATCCATTTGTATAGAACCCGATTATCATACCAATATTACTGTATCGATATAAAAACATCGAGAGGTAGGCCTACATCTTATTACATACAAGAATAAATAATATGCACATGATAAACGAATTGACAGTATTTCAACATTACATTGGAAATGATTAGCGTCACGGCTGTCATATCCCGAAATAGAACGGCAACATCCCGAAATACCCTACGCCCTCGATCTCTGATTTAAGATGCGGCCTAGTCCGTAATGAGCAACAATTAAATTATTCAAAGCCACCACTATGATTTACTTTGTGATGAATTTATCTATGTTTCATATCTAAGGCATTCTACTCTGTGGTTTCTGTATTCTCGATACGGAGCGGTACCCACCTGGTGTTTTCAAGAGAAGCGCCAAGAAGGGCTTTTCCACATCACTCTTCAATTCAGTACAGTGATCACACACAAACACACGCAAGCGCGCACCTACAACTATAAGCAAAATACACTATCTGCTGTTCGTCTCATGGAGATAGAACAATAAAAGAACTCTCTGGGTATTCTGTGTCATCACCGTTTTCCTGCTTTTCCCCGTTTCCATATCAACATGACAAATTTTGCGGGAATGACATACAAAATTAAAAGCCATTTTAACTGTGACTCGATGATAAAGGTAAGTATGTATGTATAGTCTATCCCAACACGTTATGGAAAACTCTGGCGAAGCACAATGCATCCAAGGGACTCTTAGTTCTCTTCTAGGTATCTCAGCTATCTCTTGTACTATATGTCCGAAATTTTAGAGGTGAAACTGGAAGGCCAGGCGAAAGTGGGTGTGAACATTGACCCAATGACGCTATGAAACCCAATGACTATTTCATTCACGTGCAGAGTGAAAGCCATCCATCACCTTTTCTTTGGAATAACGCTAGAATAAACCATAAGTGCTAGCGTTTGGTTTCTGAATGAGTAAGCTTTCCAGGATTACTGGACTTTGGCTAACCAACCTCCTGTGACCTGATTCACTTTTTGCTCCGATGGTCTTTTTTTACCTACTATATGTACTTTACTTTGATATATATATATATATATATATATATATATATATATATATATATATATATATATGTATATATATAATATATATCTTTTCCTTTGTTTGATGAGGAGTCCTAGGATTTGAAACACTGCGATTCCTTTTTCTCCTTTTTTTTTTGTTGATGTTGTGTTTAATGTCTTTTATTTCTGGTATCTATATTTAAATATTTATACATGATTAATCTTTACACAACATATGTATATATATATATATATATATATATATATATATATATATATGCATATATATATATATATATATATATATATATATATATATATATATATATATATATTCACACACAAACACACACACACACACATATATAAATATATATATATATATATATATATATATATATATATATATATATATATATATATATACATACATATACATATATACACACACACTCACACACACACACACAAACACACACACATATATATATATATATATATATATATATATATATATATATATATATATATATATATATATATATATATATATATATATATATATATATATATATTATTACGACCGCTTTTCCTATACTTAGTATAATTGGCTTTGTCCCTGTTGAATCCATTTAATTTCTTTATTCTGAAAACTTATCACCTGATTCAACACTAGGAAGTGGTGTAATAACATTGCCACAATGTCCTTTTTATTGTGACAACTGTGATCCAATCTTATATTAAGATACAAGAGCATTAATTGTTCAACTTCGGATAATGAAGCACTTCTATATATAAAATTATAAACTATATTAAAATAAAAATGTCTTCTTCATTTAACAAAACATAGGAAATAAACACGATATGAATCTTCAGATCACTGATACAAAACCAAATAAAATATCTTTCACTAGCACCTCCAAGCGTATTCACTCGTAATAATCCAAATCCCTGTATAGATTTCCCAAATACTGTGAGACAAACATTAACTATTTTAGTTAACAACCTGAGTAGGCAAATCACAACATGGAAATATCCAATAAACCTTCTTTCCTTATCTCCTAAGTGTAAACAATGGACTCAAACCCAATGAAGGAACACATTCACTGTTTCCGTTAATATCACAATAATCCTACCACTGAGATCAAATACATCCACCAAACCTTGTAGCTGAACCCATCGAATCCACGATAAGCACCACAATTAACACAACTTGGAAGAAATAACACTACAATCGACCAAACAAAATAGTGAGAGACGACACCAACTATCACAATGTGGGTCCCCACGTGTCTCGAATGTAAACAAAACGCTCTTGACTAGGACGCTTGTTTTGCGCATCCCGCTCTTCACTTGAAACAAAATCAGTATACATTACATAATCTCTAGATTAGGAATCAGGGCGTAATAATAATAATGATATATATATATATGTGTGTATGTATAAATATATGTATGTATGTATATATATATACATACATATATATAAATACATACATATATATACATATATTTACACATATATGTATGTATATATACATACATATATATGTATATATATGTATGTATGTATTCATATATACATATATATGTATATATATAAATGAATATATATATATATATATACATACATACATATATATGTATATATATATATATATATATATATATATATATATATATATATATATATATATATATATATATATTACACCCTGATTCCTATATATATATACACAAATATTTGTGTGTGTATATATATATATATATATATGTGTGTGTGTGTGTGTGTGTGTGTGTGTGTGTTTGTACGCGTGCGTGCGTGTGTTTGTGTGTGTGTGTGCGTGCGTGTGTGTATGTAAGAATGCCCATATATGATTGGACATTCCTTTTAAACATTTGATTGTTATATACCAACGGTCACTTTAAATCGTCATGAAATATCAGCCTTCTACGTCACAAGTACGATACTGTTAGTATCATTTAATTTGAATATACCAAAATTTTGGGTTAATAGGTCTTCAAGTAAATAACGCCAATAATTGAAACTGCGCGAGTCCCTGGCGTTCCTGCCTGGGCCCCTCAACCAGATGATTGGCCAGAGGTGCATCCCCGTGTATGACGTCATTTGCCAAAGCATTGCCTCCCACACTTTGATTGGTTGATTTACGGTTAAGTGAAAGTGATTGTGATCATGGTAGTCATAGGAGACAGCCAATGATATCTAGGTTGTGAAATAAGAAAATAAATAGAAGGGAATATTAATAACGAACCGTGAATAGCTAAGGCCAATGATCACATTTAGTAGTAGTGATAAAGAGAGAAGTTGAGAATCGAAATTTTCGAAAGAAGAAAAGAAGAAGTAAGATAGTAGCGAGCTACCTAAAATGAAGAATTAGTGAGAGTAATAGGTAAGGAGCGTAACCCCTTGCCCAACAACAAGGGGTTACATTTTTGCTTGTTTGTTTGGGACAACCAAGTCAACAGTTACCAGTGATACGTTTAGAGGAAAAGAAAATGGGTGAATATTTCGAAAATAAAGTCAGCCTTATGTAAACTTTAATTCAGTAAGGGAGTAAAATGAAAGGGACGAAATAAATAAGACATGCACTTAAGGGAAAATTTTTAATTTGTAGACCCAACTAGATGCCAATTGTTTCAAAACTATTTTTGTTGTTGTTATTTGTGCCTTAATTAATTAATAAAGGAAAAAAAGAGGAATCATCATTTCCTTATCATTACCCATGTACATATAGGAAAAGCAAATGCATTAAAGACCAACACTCACACTACCATTGTTTTTATTTTATTTTATTTTATTTTTTTTCATTTTTTTCTTCTCAGATTTACTGGGAGTTTTCTGCAACCGTAACTGACAAATAAAACTTAATTAAGTAATAAATAACGCTACCACAACTAGAAATAGTGAACCCACAACGTTTCGAACCTTACAGAAAGTTTGCCATCAGGTAAGGAATACCCATTAAAATATGAATAATTAAATTTTTAAATATATTTCTTTGGATAAACTTTCTCTAAAAGTTCGAAACGTTGCGAGTTTACTTTTTCTTACTTTGGTATTGTTTTATTATATATAGCTATCATTACTCAAGTTTAAGTAGACAGGTAAATTATATGGAGCTAGTATGATACTAGTTTAACGGGTATTTGTTAGGTCGCGTGGTCTTGTTATTGCATTATCGGGTTAGTACCTGAGGGCGGCAGAGGTTCGGGTCAGGGAAGTATGTAAATATCACAATCAATGCGGCATTGCATTACGGAAGCTTCACAATCCAGTGACGTGGAAGTGCCGGTCCCAAGCCCGGGTAAATGGGGAGGGTTGGCGGCAGGAAGGGCATCCGGCTTTAAAACCTTTGCCATACACAATATGACACGGAACCAGAGGAAAGACAATAATGCTAGGGCATTCCCCACAAGCGATGCGCAGCAAGATCGCCGTAAAGCTGTGAGAAGTGAGCGACGGCTACCTTACCAGGAGCGGGTAAGGCTAAAGAAGATAGTTCAGAGGGGTGAAAGGAGGAAGTCAAATATGGTAGACAGAACGGTGGTCATCGCAACACTGAATGTGGGTACAATGACCGGAAGGGGACGTGAAGTGGTGGATGTAATGGAGAGGAAGAAAATAGACGTGTTGTGTGTGCAGGAAACAAGGTGGAAAGGGCAAAAAGCCAAAGAACTGGGAAACGGCTATAAGTTGTACTACGTGGGGGAAAACAACAAAAGAAACGGTGCTGAAAAGTGAAGGAGTCCGGAAATGAAAGAAGGAGTGGTGCAGGTAAACAGAACATCCGACAGAATAATATGGGTCAAGATCGAGGTGGCAGAAACCACTATGAATGTGGTTTGCATCTACGCTCCTCAAGTGGGAAGATGAAGAGAAAGACGACTTCTGGGAACAGCTTGGGGATGTGATGCTGAAGATGTTGTGATGCAGAGGTGACGTGGGTAGCAGGTGACTTCAACGGTCATGTCGGGGAAGGGAGCTTGGACACAGAGGTTACGGGAAAGTACGGTGTCGGAATACGGAACGAAGGAGGAGACAAAATTGTGGACTTTGCAACAGCAAAAAGCATGGCAGTAGTTAACACCTACTTCCAAAAGAGATTGACCCGACGAGCAACTTATACTAGCGGGGGACAAAGTACACAGGTGGACTACATCATGTGCAAGAGAAGGGAACTGAAGACAATACAGGATTGCTATGTCCTGCCAAAAGAAGCGGTGGCTAAACAGCACAAGCTGGTAGTCTGCAAGGTAAAGATGAAACAACAGATTAAAAAAGATGAATGTGGAACAAAGAAAACGCGCTGGTGGAAGTTAAACGAAGAGGAACATCGAAATAAATTTGTCCAGGAGGTGGAGAGGAAATTGGATATGGAAGAGCGGAAAGAGTGGAGCACATTGAGTGGGGTAGTACGGGAAACGGCTGTCGAGGTACTAGGGCGTACTTCAGGCAGGAAAGGGAAGAAAGAAGAGACGTGGTGGTGGAACACCGAGGTGCAGGATGCGATCAGGGACAAGCGAGAAAAGAAGAAGGAGAGAGATCTAAATAGATGTGAGGAAACTATTGTAGCCTTTAAAGAGGCAAATAAGAAAGGCAAAGGAAAGCTATCAGGATAGCCAAGCAGAAACATAAGGAGGCGCAAGATGTATACCAAGCTAAAAGGATAAAGACGAAGGACTAGTGTTGACAGATGGCAAACAGATAAAAGAAAGATGGAAAGAGTACTACCAACATTTGATGAATGTAGAGAACCCAAGAGTAGAACTAGTGATTGAAGCTGCAGAAGAAGGAGAGATAGAGGAGGTTGGAGAAATGGAAGATGAACAGCAATAAAAAGGATGAAGAATGGTAAAGCGGTGGGACCGGATGATATACCAGTCGAAGCATGGAAGGCTATGGGCAGAACAGCAGTGAGGTGGCTAACAGAGGTATTCAGAAACATCTTGGAGACAGAGCATATGCCAGATGAATGGAGAGATAGTACTCTCATACCCATTTTCAAGAACAAAGGGGACATACAGGATTGTGGAAACTACCGGGGCATCAAACTAACCTCACATACCCTAAAGATGTGGGAAAGGATCATAGACAAGAGATTGAGGAGTAGAGTGGAGGTGTCTGACCAACAGTTTGGGTTTATGCCAAATAGAAGCACAACTGACGCAATTTTTGCGCTCAGGCAGATAATGGAGAAGCACAGGGAGGGACAAGAAGAACTATCTTCATTGATCTTTAGAGAAAGCTTACGATCGGGTACCGGAGACAAGAGGTATGGAATCGTTTGAGACTGGAGTGGGGTGGAAGAGAAATACATCAGGTTGATACAAGATATGTATGAGAGCAGTAAGACTGTGGTGATGGTGCGGCGGGTGATACGGAGGAGTTTGAGGTAACGGTGGGGCTGCATCAAGGGTCAGCACTTAGCCCATTCTTGTTTGCAGTGATTATGGATTGCATGACGGAGGTAATCCAGAGGGAAGCCACGTGGGATATGCTGTTTGCGGACGATGTAGTGGTGTGCGGGAAGACGAAGGAGGAGGTAGAGCTGAGATTAGAGCTTTGGAGGAATGCAATGGAGACCAGAGGAATGAGAGTCAGTAGACAGAAGACCGAGTATTTGAAGATGAAGGTAGGAGAAGAGGACGTAGAGGATGATGATGAGGATGTAACACCGGTAAAGATACAGGGTGAGGACGTGAACCAGGTAAAAGAGTTTAAGTACCTTGGCTCCACAGTGCAGGAAGATGGAGGTTCGGACAGGGAAGTCACAAAACGCATACAAGCAGGTTGGGGTGCGTGGAAGAAAGTAACAGGGGTGATGTGCGATAGAAAAGTGTCAGATGTGGTGAAAGGAAAAATGTACAAGACCATAGTAAGACCAGCAATGATCTATGGCATGGAGGCGGTGGCTGTGACGAAAGCACAGGAGAAGAAAATACAGGTAGCCGAAATGAAGATGCTGAGGTGGTCACTGGGGTTCACAAAGTTGGATAAAGTAAGAAATGAGGACATTAGAGAAAGATTGAAAGTTGCAGTAATATCAGAAAAGTTGAGAGAAAGCAGATTGAGGTGGCTGGGACACGTAGTGAGAAGAAATGGAGATTATGTAGGGAAGAGGGTTAGACGGATGACTGTTGGGAGGAGGAAGAGGGGAAGGCCCAAAAGAAGGTGGGAGGATTGCGTGAAAGAGGACAAGATAGCGAAAGGGGTGACAGAGAGCGATGCATTATGGAGGACGACATGGAGGAGGCGGATCCGTGCCGGCGACCCCGAGTAAATTGGGAAAAGCCAGTAGAAGAAGAAGAATGCGGCATTGCATTATCCCATCATATATAAATATATATATATATATATATATATATATATATATATATATATATATATATGTGAATGTACGTGTTTCTGTGTATGTACACACGCCATTATTCATCAATTCTTTCATGCAGTATCTCCCTTTCACTGCCATTATCAGAATCATCATTATAATTACTATTAACATGAACAACAATGCCGTTATCACCATGATTATTGTTCTGCTACTACTATTACTACTGTCATATTCGATTTAGCTATGTTGGAGTCTATCGCTCTTACCTGCTTTCGCTAATCATTACACATATAATATTAAGATTACTATCATAAGATTAATGATGGTAGTAATGACTAATAACAACGATCATCATAATAAAATGAATCATAGCGTGGTATAGTACAGTGGTAATAGTATTGAAGATAATGCATTTCTGATATCATTATTATTATACGTCAATATATAATACGGCATCACCACTAATTTGAAAAAAAAAAAAAAATGTTTAAAGACCGTACTGTATCATACACCATGGACGCCTTGAAAGCATGTCTAGAGTTCGCAATGATAATTATTCGGTGAATATCACAATTTCCTTTTGGAACAGTTACTGTATTTGTGCTGAATTGTAAAGACATCGACAATGCCTTGATGTTTTTTTTATTTTTTATTTTTATTTTTTGTTTAGTTTTTGTTATTTGCTTTAAATTTGAATCTCTATGAATATGTTATCATTATGAAGTAAAGAACTGATGGTTAATAACAGAGGGTATTTGTTGTAAATCTTGAAACTATTTTTGTCATATTTAAACAGTATCTTGTATGGAATTGTATAAGTTGCTTATTAGCTTCTGGAGAAGACTTCATATGAAAGCAGAAAAAGGAACTTTCGAAATGAAAGAGTACTCATTGTGTATTTTTTTTTTTTTTTTTTTTTACTGCGGTTTTGACATATGTTTAGCTCCCATAAAACAAGTGAACATTTTATAATATATAACAATGTAAGTTATAGCCTTCTTCCCAAACACATTATTATAATTGTAAATACATGGTGCCATCACCTGCAGAAATATCAACAAAGTTATTTTGATAAAACACTGGAAACGTACCAAATTAATTCACAACAGGTAAGTGGTCACCCTCTGCAAGAAAGCCCGTATCAGCTCCGGCTTTGTAGAGGACAACTCTTTGTATGCCATCGTCACCTTGGAAGCTGTATCTCCCTCTAATATTCAAATGTTGATCGGCATTTTCTTCACGCGTACTAGAATCAGTTTCGTAGCCAAATTTGTAACCTCCCTCAATAGTAGGAAAACTTCGTGTGCCTGCTTCAGAGATTGGTAGATGATCTCCCTTTGCAACAAAGCTCGTTAGCGCCAGCTTTGTGGAACAATTCTTTGTTGTCCATCATTTGCACGAAAGCTGAACCTCCTCTTTGACATTTAGATCAGGATCTGCACTCTCTTCTCGGGCACTGGTATCGGTTTCGTAATTAAAGTTATAAGATCCATCTGGCATTACAAAGCTTCTGACCTGTGTAGAAGATGAATGACTAGAGGATGGTGATGGTACAGAAGGGCCACTTTGTCTGAGAACTCCCTGTGACCCCTGATGGTACGTCTGGGGAAATAGGGGTGACAGAGAGCGATGCATTATGGAGGACGACATGGAGGAGGCGGATCCGTGCCGGCGACCCCGAGTAAATTGGGAAAAGCCAGTAGAAGAAGAAGAATGCGGCATTGCATTATCCCATCATATATATATATATATATATATATATATATATATATATATATATATACATATATATATATATATATATATATATATATATGAATGTACGTGTTTCTGTGTATGTACACACGCTATTATTAATCAATTCTTTCATGCAGTATCTCCCTTTCACTGCCATTATCAGAATCATCATTATAATTACTATTAACAACATGAACAACAATACTGTTATCACCATGATTATTGTTCTGCTACTACTATTACTACTGTCATATTCGATTTAGCTATGTTGGAGTCTATCGCTCTTACCTGCTTTCGCTAATCATTACACATATAATGTTTATTGTTATTAAGATTACTATCATAAGATTAATGATGGTAGTAATGACTAATAACAACGATCATCATAATAAAATGAATCATAGCGTGGTATAGTACAGTGGTAATAGTATTGAAGATAATGCATTTCTGATATCATTATTATTATACGTCAATATATAATACGGCATCACCACTAATTTGAAAAAAAAAAGTTTAAGGACCGTACTGTATCATACACTATGGACGCCTTGAAAGCATGTCTAGAGTTCGCAATGATAATTATTCGGTGAATATCACAATTTCCTTTTGGAACAGTTACTGTATTTGTGCTGAATTGTAAAGACATCGACAATGCCTTGATCGTTTTTTTATTTTTTATTTTTATTTTTATTTTTTGTTTAGTTTTTGTTATTTGCTTTAAATTTAAATCTCTATGAATATGTTATCATTATGAAGTAAAGTACTGATGGTTAATAACAGAGGATATTTGTTGTAAATCTTGAAACTATTTTTGTCATATTTAAACAGTATCTTGTATGGAATTGTATAAGTTGCTTATTAGCTTCTGGAGAAGACTTCATATGAAAGCAGAAAAAGGAACTTTTGAAATGAAAGAGTACTCATTGTGTATTTTTTTTTTTTTTTTTTTACTGCGGTTTTGACATATGTTTAGCTCCCATAAAACAAGTGAACATTTTATAATATATAACAATGTAAGTTATAGCCTTCTTCCCAAACACATTATTATAATTGTAAATACATGGTGCCATCACCTGCAGAAATATCAACACAGTTATTTTGATAAAACACTGGAAACGTACCAAATTAATTCACAACAGGTAAGTGGTCACCCTCTGCAAGAAAGCCCGTATCAGCTCCGGCTTTGTAGAGGACAACTCTTTGTATGCCATCGTCACCTTGGAAGCTGTATCTCCCTCTAATATTCAAATGTTGATCGGCATTTTCTTCACGCGTACTAGAATCAGTTTCGTAGCCAAATTTGTAACCTCCCTCAATAGTAGGAAAACTTCGTGTGCCTGCTTCAGAGATTGGTAGATGATCTCCCTTTGCAACAAAGCCTATGCCAGCGCCAGCTTTGTACTGAACAATTCTTTGTTGTCCATCATTTGCACGAAAGCTGAACCTCCCCTTGACATTTAGATCAGGATCTGCACTCTCTTCTCGGGCACTGGTATCGGTTTCGTAATTAAAGTTATAAGATCCATCTGGCATTACAAAGCTTCTGACCTGTGTAGAAGATGAATGACTAGAGGATGGTGATGGTACAGATGGGCCACTTCTAGTCTGCAGAACTCCCTGTGACCCTGATGGTACGTCTGGGGAAATAGGCAAATGTTCACCTTGTGCGACAAAGCCTGAATCTGCTCCTGCTCTGTACTGGACGGTTCTCTGACGTCCATCAGTACCACGGAAGCTGAATCTTCCCCTAACGTTGAGGTTTGGATCAGCAGTCTCTTCTCGAGCACTAGAGTCAGTCTCATAATTGAAGCTGTAACTTCCATCAGGTGATGAAGAGCTTTTCACTTGTGCAGGAGATGATGGAGCTGAAGATGATGGTGCAGCTGGGCCACTTCTTGTCTGAGGAACTGCCGCCGATCCTGAGGGTACATCTGGTGATACAGGTAAATGATCCCCTTGTGCGACAAAGCCTGAATCTGCTCCTGCTCTGTATTGGACGGTTCTCTGACGTCCATCAGTACCACGGAAGCTGAATCTTCCCCTAACGTTGAGGTTTGGATCAGCAGTCTCTTCTCGAGCACTAGAGTCAGTCTCATAATTGAAGCTGTAACTTCCATCAGGTGATGAAGAGCTTTTCACTTGTGCAGGAGATGATGGAGCTGAAGATGATGGTGCAGCTGGGCCACTTCTTGTCTGAGGAACTGCCGCCGATCCTGAGGGTACATCTGGTGATACAGGTAAATGATCCCCTTGTGCGACAAAGCCTGAATCTGCTCCTGCTCTGTATTGGACGGTTCTCTGACGTCCATCAGTACCACGGAAGCTGAATCTTCCCCTAACGTTGAGGTTTGGATCAGCAGTCTCTTCTCGAGCACTAGAGTCAGTTTCATAGTTAAATGTGTAGCCTCCATCAGAGGATATGAAACCAGCTCCAGGATTTTCTGGTGCAGCTTTTGTATGAACTGAAGGCACAGCTCGGGGTAAGTGATCGCCTGTAGGCTGGAATCCTCTATGATCAGCAGTATATTCCAACTTGTAGTCTGTTCCTGAAGCATCTCTAAAGCCAAATTCTCCTACAACATTTCCAGATTGGCTTGCTTCTGCCTTTTCATAAGTTCCATCTTGTCTTTGGTGCCCATACTTGTAAGATCCTCCAGTTTCAAGAATGTAATAATGATCAGGATCAAATTGTCCTATATCACTGGAGTAGGATGTAACTACCCCGGCCAACAGGGTGCTGAACAAGACCTGGAATATCAAATTGTATTAATAAGAGAACGAATTACCATAACTAATCAATATATATCTCAATCTATACATATCTATAGTAGTGACACTGTCTGTATGGCATATTTAAACCAAAAAACACTCAGCTAGTGAAAATTTCAATACAGGAATATTGAAACAAACAACAAGGATTTTGAGGTATAATGAAAAAAATATTAGTGTTTTCAGTAGGGATCGTGTTGTAACGAAAATGGGGTGGTAACGTTACAAAACTGCCCTTTATTTTACAGAGAAAGGCCACGTTTGGAAAAAAAGAAAGAAAAAGAAATAAAGCATTAGCATTTAAAAATTGAAGTACAAATATATTGATGTGTACTGCTACTTCAAAACCATAATATCACAACAACTCGAACCCTCATAAAGCAGAATAGTTTTGCATAAATACTAAGAAGACAGCCAGATATCTTTTATTTCTTAATCAGAATATTAATTCGCCAATTAGGTTATAAATAATCATTAAGTGCCAAGGGAAAAAGAATAGTAATTTTCCAAAGAGGAAATTATCTTTTTCATGAATGCGTTGCTGTCATGAAGAGTAACAACTTCAGTAACAGATGCATCATGGGTTTCCTCCATAACTTTTGAATACATCCATTTTCTATACGTCTCTTGCATCATGACTGATGCGCTTGGCACTCTGTACTCTCTGGTTGACCAAGAGTTCTTGGATTAGAGCGACCGCAGCAATCAAAACGAGCATTTTTCAAATCAAATACAGTAACGTTCAATTTCATATGCTCTACCGTAATAATATAGTACTATGGATATTCTTTTATTTGCTTAAATGAAATTTCATTGTTATTCTCCTATCTACAAAATACCAATGGCTATATATATATATATATAATGTTCATATATATATATATATATATATATATATATATATATATATATATATATACACATATATATATATATATATATATGTATATATATATATATATATATATATATATATATATATATATATATATATATATATATATATATATATATATGTTCATATATATATATATATATATATATATATATATATATATATATATATATATATATATATATATATAATATTCATATATATATATATATATATATATATATATATATATATATATATATATACACACATATATATGTATATATATATATATATATATATATATATATATATATATATATATATATATATATATATATATATATATATATATATCGCATTATTGCAGCTTCGGAATATTCCATAAAAAGAATTAGGGTCCATGTCCAGACGTCAGGTCTCACAGTGTTCTCCTTATCTAAATCTCCAGATCACTAATACTGAACAAAGTAGACCGTCACGTTATTCCACTAATAATCGCATTCTTTTCAAGATCACAACTGAATTCCAGCAATTGAACATACGGCTGCCACAGATTAGAATGCAGCGGAGAGGCACTAAAATCTGATGGGATTTCGTTTCATTACAATCATTGCCAGGCACTGCCCTTTCAGAACGGGAGGGATATAGTCAACACTACAAACTATGTGTTTGCAAATATCAAAAAGTCATTATCACAGGCGATTTTCTACCTTATCACATGCAAATACTTTTGTCGGCTTCGAAATACTTACGAAGTCCAGCCACTTCACCATGGTTGTCGAGGAGTGAAGGCGATGTGTCCGCAAGTGATCTGGTTTATCCTTTTATACTGTCTCGCAGCAGACGCGGGTGTGGTCCGCGGAGGACTCCTGTTTGAGGTTCCGTTGGCCCAGACTGTCCTACTCATCCTGCTCCTTTTTGTCCAGCTTCTTATTGGATCGGGGATGCCTCAAGCAGGTACATCACCAGCACGTCGTCTTTATACGCTTGATCATTTACATATCTCTATAGGTTTATTATCAAATGATTTTACTCAAGCGCACATACTGCATAAGCGATTGGCGATGCTAAAGGCATCATTGACTTCAGCATCATCCCGCACTCGAGGACGAAGGGGGAACGCACTGCAGGGCGTGGCACTTCGCTTACCCTTTGATCTTTCAGTGTGAGGAGGATCGCTGCAAAAAGTATAAGCCCCGCTAAAGAGATATAATCTGCAATCATTTGTTGCTTGCCTTCTCGGCGAGCGGGACATTTACTAAATGTTCAAATACTTTATTCAACCAAACCGAAAAACCTAACCAGCAGCTTTTTTATCATTATCATGAAATGTATTTTAATTTTCGTATTTTTGTTCGTGCCATCAGATGTCTCTTTCCCATTGATTATATCAAGTATTTCAGTAAAGAAAGGTCCGTTATATCTGCAGTTTATCAGATATCAGTATATATCTATTTCTTAAGAATTTTGATATAACATCATTATCATTATAATTTTTGTTATTACTATTATCATCTTTATCATAATTATCATTATTATAATCATCATTATCATAATTATCATTATTATAATCATTATCATAATTATCATTATTATAATCATCATTATCATAATTATCATTATCATTATCTCTAACATTACTATTAGTATAAGCATTATCAGTATCATTAATCTTATTATTATTACCGTCATATCATTTCAGTTAAAGCAGTCCATGTGATCAATGTCTGAGGGTCGACCATATGTCAGAAAGTTCATGGAGAGGTCGATGAGCTGATTCAGCTGGAGGGACCTTGGTATTTATGTATGTATGTTCGTGTGAATGGCGATTTGTATTCATATCTATATATTTATACATGCATACAGTATGTGTGTGTTTGCGAGCGCGCGCGCTTGTATATCTAAATTACTTCCCAGTGTTGATTTCGTCACCTCCCACTTGTCTGAAATTTGGGGTTACCTGCACCTGATGACATAGTTTGGCCTAATTTAAGAAAAGTTATACATCTGTGTGCTTAGTGTTTATGAGGAGAGATACACGTGAGACATTTAGGACTGGAAGCTAGTCTCAAACCAAGCGATATCCTCAGAAATAATGATCGAATGCTTTCAAACTACGATCTATTTTTAACCATGATACTAATTATAAACATGACTGCAATTATACGAAATCGAAGTCAGTCAAACAACTTCAATGGCACAACTGCCCCATTCGCTAATAGCATAACACATACATATCACATGAATTTAAGAATTTATGGCTAATGAGTGTCTTAAAAATCAATGCAGGTATTTACAGCATTTAGTTAATGTGGAAGACTAACATGTTTCATACGCACTTGCATTTGAGGTCATTCCGATCTACAAAGTATTGACGGTCCTTCTCATCATCATCATTAATTTTATCATTATTCATAATTGTTATATACTCTCTCAGGCTGGTGTTTTACCGCGATTTCTGCACAGAGAAGCGTATCACAACCAAGGGTCCTAGTGTTCCTCTCTCCCAAGATTGTAACACTTGTCGCAATATTCGGACTGTCCCCAGTACCGCTTTCCTTTGCGACAATTCTGTCATGACCTCAGCTCCAATTTTTCCTACCCAAGATTGTATAAATTTTGTCACACAACCAAGAGCTCCTACAGCTGCCGAAACTCCTCCCACATGTTTCCTCCCCACACTCTCAGAATTTCATTTTTCGAAGGTGCCACGTCTCTACTTACTCATTCCTTCTCGACCGCATTGCTATCACCTGACACTGAAACGCCAATTGACCATACCTATTTCTCTCTTTTTTTCAACCAAAATGATATCCGGTCTTCTTGCCTTTATGTGCTCATCGCATTGAACCCAAACGTCCCACATAACTTTCGTAGATTAATTCTCAATGGCAGAATCAGGCTTGCGCTCGCAGCATCGCTCAACATGTGGTATACTAAACCTCCTTCACAGCATCCAATACAAAATACGTGCAATATCATCATGTCTCCTTTTGGGTCATGATCATGCACTCACTGATTATGCGATCTATAGTCTCTGCCGCTGCTCTGCAAACCTTACACAATGGAGATTTAGCTGTACCATCCATGTAATGTCTGGGCTTCGAAGATCACCGCTAGAATTCCAACTTTTAGATCTGCTTTCCTCAATCATGTGCATGGATCAACATTATCTTTCTGTTATTCATTCATTCTATCAACGAACTTTCTTTTGAACTCCATTTTTTCAATGCAAAGTCCAGTTTTTAGTAAAACCGATGCTATAACTACAATGCATTATTACACTAATTATTGTTATGATTATAATTTCATTATCATTATTATAAATATTTCTGTTAATATTGTAATCATCATTTGTTGCTGTTGTTGTTGTAGTTGTTTATTTACTAAATAAATATCTGAGTGATTATACTGTAGATAGAGCGAATGTTTCGAAATCACCTTTATTATTTTTTGAGCTATGGCGCAGAATAATAAGCCACCATTCATAAGACTTTGGCGAGATGAAGTAAAGGAAGCGTATTATATTGATTATATGATTTTCCTGCTCAGTCATAGGGGATACAAAACTTTGAATTACAGGTAAACTTCATAAAAGCAAACTTTAACACCGACGACTTGCCTTCATATCTTCTCCGACTTTTTCACGCTCGCAGGTAACTGGACCACGTTTACGTTTTTGCCGAGCATCTCAACAGCTCAAGGAGGACCCGACGCTCCTCTGACCTTGGTGGTGGCGCTGCCTCAGCCAGGATCGCATTCTCACAGCCCAGGGAGACCTGCAGGTTTAGTGCAACTTATGCATCCTTTGCTTCTTCTCTCCTCCCCCCCTCTCTCTCTCTCGCTCTTCCTCCCTTTATCTCTCTCTCTCTCTTTCTCTCTCTCTCTCTCTCTCTCTCTCTCTCTCTAAATGTTCAAATACTTTATTCAACCAAACCGAAAAACCTAACCAGCAGCTTTTTTATCATTATCATGAAATGTATTTTAATTTTCGTATTTTTGTTCGTGTCATCAGATGTCTCTTTCCCATTGATTATATCAAGTATTTCAGTAAAGAAAGGTCCGTTATACCTGCAGTTTATCAGATATCAGTATGTATCTATTTCTTAAGAATTTTGATATAACATCATTATCATTATAATTTTTGTTATTACTATTATCATCTTTATCATATCATTATTATAATCATTATCATAATTATCATTATCATTATCTCTAACATTACTATTAGTATAAGCATTATCAGTATCATTAATCTTATTATTATTACCTTCATATCATTTCAGTTAAAGCAGTCCATGTGATCAATGTCTGAGGGTCGACCATATGTCAGGAAGTTCATGGAGAGGTCGATGAGCTGATTCAGCTGGAGGGACCTTGGTATTTATGTATGTATGTTCGTGTTTGTATTCATATCTATGTATTTATACATGCATACAGTATGTATGTATTTGCGAGCGCGCGCGCTTGTATATCTAAATTACTTCCCAGTGTTGATTTCGTCACCTCCCACTTGTCTGAAATTTGGGGTTACCTGCACCTGATGACATA
>BOPN01002835.1:5000-12500 GCA_017312705.2 Penaeus japonicus | reverse complement strand
ATGTAGGTGTATGACTGTTTTTGTTCAGGTTTGTGTTTGTACTATGTGTGTGTGTGTGTGCCTCTCATTCCCAATGATATCGTTGCTGACTCATGCGATAACAGCCTGGCCGTTGCACTGATAACCTAGCTGTTATCGTGTGTACTTTGCCTTGAGGGTTGCACTTGAAAGAACAACATCAGTGATATGTATCCCTATATCTGTTAATAAACCTTTCTCTCTCTCTCTATGTGCGTGTGTGTGTGTGTGTTTATGTAATTCCTTTCAGATGAGAAGGGAGCACAGGTGAGTTAGCTAAAACGATTTTGAAATATTTTGTTTTGAAAAGAAATAGACGATATTCACTTTCGAGATGGGCTTCTAAGACATTCTAAGCATTTCTACAGCCATTTCAATTTATTTTTTAAAACTAAATGTATATTTGTGAATTATGAACTTTATTGTGGGTGAATTTGGAAAACGCTATGAAGGTCAAAGGAAGGAAAAGACCTGCACGGGAAGGGGGGAGGGGGGACCTCCCACCCCGCGCCGCCAATCTTCTTTTTTTCACGCTGTTGTCACTTCCTTCTCTCCTCTGTTGCCTGCCTGGCTTCCTCTTCTCTCCCATGCCTCCGTGCCAGCCGTGGCATCTTGAGGAGCGCAATGGACGAGCGAGGAAATACCTCTCCCGCTTTCTTATCTAGCCACGGCTGCCATGGAGACAGGGTGCTACTGAATCTATTGCAAGTTCCCTAATTAATACAGCATTATAGCACACTATTCAGCTTCTTTAAAAGTGCACTAATATTTGTTTTCAAAAACAGTCAAAAAGGATTGTAAAAGGGATATCAAAATGTCTTAAAACTTAAGACTCAATCGTTATATTTTCCACATTTTCAGTGAGAGGGCCGGCCTGTTATCGCCTGACTCAGCAAGGACACGATATCGTTGGATATGAGAGGCACACGGACACACACACACACTTGCACACATAAAGCAACTCACTGTATGGGAACGCTTTGCCTGGGATGTTGAGAGCAACTTAACTGGATGGAACAGGGGAACTAGCGATCAGCTGTAGGGGTTTTATTGAGGACAGCAAGATACAGCTAGATCATGCATAGATCATACAACACGGCCAGATGAAGCTATTCAATTGGCTAGCTGAAAGGATTCAGTTGGTTGTCTCAATGGAGGAGCAGTGGAGACGCGCGAGGTCGCAAGGTCGCAGACTTGAGAGGGCAGAGTGTCCTGACCCGCGGTCACGGGCGAACCGGTCTCTGGGCAGAAGGATTTGGGTGAGGCCAGCCAGTCTTGACCTCCGCTAGCGAAGCAGTTACAAAGGACGCTGAGGACATGCGCCTATTTCAGCAGTGTGGCTCTGGTGGCTCTGAAGAGCTTGTCTTTGCGTTACGATCTCGAAACAGGAAACGCAAGAGTAAACATCCTCTTTTACTGGTCTTATACTCACACAGAGTACAAAAGCACACACACTCATACACCTTCAAACACTCACTACACAATGCAGCAAAACACAAATGCATACACACACACAAGGCACGAACATCATTACACACATACACACAATCATACATATCTATACATTCACACACACAGATGCATACCCACAAACATGCCAACAACACAAAATACTAACACTCCACATAGATACATAATAAGCGCAAGTACACACAAAGATTCATAATGAACAAACTCACATTATAAGCATTCCCACGCACGGAAAGCCAAATATGCAGACACAAGCACCATACCGGGGACATAATGCATCGCAGGCATAGTAACCACGCACACTTTCCGCCACGTTTCTTGCGGCCTCTGGAATAGACCCTCGGAGTATCAATGGCTATATATAGTGTTAGCAATATTAGTAGTATTTATTTATCTTTATTATTTTTTATTATTATCTATTTTTTAGATTATTTGTTATATCATATCATATCATTATTATCATATTATTATGTTATTATTATATCATTTTTATGTCATTTATTATATTATTTGTGGACTATTGTTTATTTATTCATATTATATTATATTTTATTTTCACTATTTTAAAAATCTATTTATGAGTAGTATTACAGTGATAATGATAATAGCAACAGTTATGAAGATGGGACTGATTACGAGCTTGCTGATGCCAGTGATATCAATGGTAAAAATGGTCTTTATAAAAAAAAAAGAATAATAACAATACTAACAGTGAATAGGCACAATGACAATAGTCATGATAATAACAATCGTGATGGTAATGTCAATGTGAATTGACATTATCGTTGATAATGACAATAAGGATGATGGACTATTAATGTTGATGATAGTAATGGCATTAATAATAAAAGGATAATTTTGTTAATGAGAATGATAATAATGATAATAATAATGACAATTATAACGGTTATGCTAATGGCAATGATCTTGGTTATAATCATGGTAATTTTGATAATTTTGATAGCAATGTAATCTCAGTAATTATGATAATATTGAATATTGTAGTAGTAATATATCTGCATATGTATACATATATACACATATATATGTATATGTGTATATATACACACACACACACATACATACATACATATATATATATATATATATACGCATATGTGTGTGTGTGTGTGTGTGTGTCTGTGTGTGTGTGTGTACATATATATATATATATATATATATATATATATATATATATATATATATATATACAAAGTCTATATATGTATGTATATATATAGGCAAAGATAAAGGCAGACAAATAAAGAGACAGACGGACAGATATAGAGATAGATAGGCAGGAGCAGGGTTTGGGTGGAGGGGTGAGAGAGAAAATGAGATTACAGGATGAGAGAAAGAGAGAAGGAGAGAGAGAGGTCGCACTTATCGTTATGGACCAGCCGGATTCACAGCGAAACACTGCGCCCGGAGAGATGCACTTGGGCTCTCCGCTCGCAAGCGACGGGCGGGAAAATACGCGAAGGAAATGGTGTCATGCAGTGAGGTTTGTATGGTGTGTCCGCAGAAAGAAATGGTCCCATGCAGAAGGAAACGGTGTCATGCAGTGAGGTTTGTATGGTGTGTCCGCAGAAAGAAATGGTCCCATGCAGAAGGAAACGGTGTCATGCAGTGAGGTTTGTATGCTGTGTCCGCAGAAAGAAATGGTCCCATGCAGAAGGAAATGGTGTCATGCAGTGAGGTTTGTATGGTGTGTCCGCAGAAAGAAATGGTCCCATGCAGAAGGAAACGGTGTCATGCAGTGAGGTTTGTATGGTGTGTCCGCAGAAAGAACATTTCCTTTGTTGTCAAACGACGCTTGATCGATGCGGCAAGTATGTTAAGCTGAACTTGGCCACCCGAAATTAAGTCAACTTATCACTGTGTATGAATAGATATACGGGTGCGTGTGTGTGGATCTGTCTGCGTAGGAGTATGTGCATGCGTGTGTGTGTATTTATGTGTATGAGAGTGAGAGGGAGTTAATGTGTATCTGTACATAAATGTGATTGTGTGTGTCTAATTTTATGTGTGTCTATGTGAATGTACATAGTGCTTGTGTTTATGTGCGTGTGTGTGTGTACTATTGTGCATGATTGATTGAGCGTATGTGTTTGCGTCGGTATTTGTGTGTGTTTATGTGCGTGGGTGTGGGTGTGTTTGCCTGTGTAGGTTATAGGGTTTATGTGTGTATAAATGTGTGTGTTGTTTTTGTACGTGTGTGCGTTTGTGTGTGTGTGGTCTTATTTATATATGCTTGTGTATGTGTTTAATTAAATGTGTGACCGCCCGTGTGTGTGTGTGTGTATTTGTGTTGTAAGTACGTGCGTATGTATATGCATGCATGTCTGTGTGTCTGCCTGTGTGCGTGTATCTCTGTGTGTATGTGCGTGCGTGCGGCCTTGTGCGTGCTTGTGCTCGTTGTGTGCATGTTCGTGAATGTGTGTGTCTGTGCACAAACTTGTTTTGTTTGCGTGCATTTCTGCATGTGCATGCGTACGCACCTCTTTGCATGGGTCTGTGTGAATGTGTCTGTATATTTGAGTGTTTTTGTGTGTATGTATGTTTATATGTGTATATGCATGTGTGTGGATATGATTTTAAGTATGCAAGTATGTATGTGTATGTGGAAGGTAATTAACTGTGTGACAATTCATGTGGTAGATGATAAGGACTGGTAACGAAGAATTTCTCTGATTCCTCTCTATCTATCTTCTTCGCCCCCCATCTCTCTCTCACCCCCGCTTATTTCTCTCTCTCTCTCGCTTCTTTTTCTTTCTCTCTTTCTCTCCTTTCATTCCTATTCTTATTATTTACTTTCCTAATCATTTTCATTATATTTCCACTCCTATTCTTATCTCTTTCTTTCACATTCCTATTAGTTTTCTGTCGCTTTCATGCTTGTTCCCTTTTCTTCGTTTGTTGTGCAAGTTCTTTCATGCGTGTGTGCGTGTGTTAGCTTTTGCGTCCATATGTGTGTGTGGGTGTCCTGTCTCTGTGTATGGATTTGTGTGAATGTGTGTCTTTTTATGTTTGAGTGTTCTTGTGTATTTGTGTGGTGCCTGTTTTTGTATGTGCTTGCGTGTGCACGTGTACATGAAGGTTTGTGACCTTGACCTTTCAATCGGACGAAAAGCTCATATGTTATAGGAGTGTGCTACAAAAATGTATATTATGGAAGGGTGTATTATAGAAGTGTGTGTTATAAAAGCTTAGGTTGTAGAAAACATGCAAAACCTATTGTACAGCGCAACAAGACACTCTGGAGGCATCTGGCTGGGATGTCTCCTGTCATAGTGCATTTCGTAACAATTGCATCATTTGTGTAGTGTTATTTTCGCAAATCTCTCTGAACTAAACTGTGCAAATGGCAAATTTGAACTGAACTGAAATTGTGCGTTTGTTTTATATATATATATATATATATATATATATATATATATATATATATGCACTTCTGTATGTTTGTTTGTGTTTATCAGAAAATATGTGTGAGACTGAGTGTATGCATGAGTGTGTGTGTGTGTGTGAGTGTTTGCGTTTTCTTGGTTTTATGCATGTATGTTTAATTGTGTATATGTGTGTGTGTTTATGAGGCTTTGTTTGGCTGAGTGTTTATGTGTGTGTTTGCTTGTATGAATGTGTTTGCTTGTGTGAACGTGTGTTTGTTTGTGTGAACATGTGTTTGCTTGTGTGAACATGTGTTTGTTTGTGTGAACGTGTATTTGCTTGTATGAATGTGCGTTTCCTTATGTGAACATGTGTTTGCTTGTGTGAATGTGTATTTGCTTGTATGAACGCCTGTTTGCTTGTGTGAACGTGTGTTTGTTTGTGTGAACATGTGTTTGTTTGTGTGAACATGTGTTTGCTTGTGTGAACGTGTATTTGCTTGTATGAATGTGCGTTTCCTTATGTGAACATGTGTTTGCTTGTGTGAATGTGTATTTGCTTGTATGAACGCGTGTTTGCTTGTGTGAACGTGTGTTTGCTTGTGTGAACATGTGTTTGCTTGTATAAACGTGTGTCTGCTTGTGTGAACGTTTGTTTTCTTGTGTGAATGTGTGTTTGCTTGTGTGAACGTGTGTTTGCTTGTATGAATGTGCGTTTGCTTGCGTGAATGTGTTTGCTTGTGTGAACGTGCATTTGCTTGTGTGAACGTGTGTTTGCTTGTGCGAACGTGTGTTTGCTTGTATGAACGTGCGTTTGCTTGTGTGAACGTGTGTTTGCTTGTGTGAACGTGTGTTTGCTTGTGTGAACATGTGTTTGTTTGTGTGAACATGTGTTTGCTTGTATGAATGTGCGTTTGCTTGTGTGAATGTGTGTTTGCTTGTGTGAACGTGTGTTTGCTTGTGTGAACGTGTGTTTGCTTGTGTGAACGTGTGTTTGCTTGTATGAATGTGCGTTTGCTTGTGTGAATGTGTGTTTGCTTGTGTGAACGTGTGTTTGCTTGTGTGAACGTGTGTTTGCTTGTGTGAACGTGTGTTTGCTTGTGTGAACGTGTGTTTGCTTGTGTGAACGTGTGTTTGCTTGTATGAATGTGCGTTTGCTTGTGTGAATGTGTATTTGCTTGTGTGAACGTGTGTTTGCTTGTGTAAACGTGTGTTTGCTTGTGTGAATGTGTTTGTTTGTGTGAATGTGTGTTTGCTTGTGTGAACGTGTGTTTGTATGTGTGTGTGTGCGTGTGTGTATGCATGTATATATGTGTGTGCATGTGTGTGTTGGTTCATGCATACGTGTCTGTGTGTAAGTGAGTTTGTATGTGTATATATGAATCTATGTGATATGTGTGTGTGTGTGCGTTTATGAGTAGGTGTATATGTCTGTGTGTGCGAACGTATGTGTTTGAATGTATGTGTGCGAACTGCGTTTCCGTGTTTATATACATGTACATGTGTCTGTGTGTGCCTCCATGTGCTTGTGCGTGCGTGCGTTGCATCAGACGGCTTTTCTGACGTCCAGAGTTGCCAACTCGTAATTTGAAAAGGCGCTATGTCCACCCCTAAAAAAGCGCTAAATTTCGCAAAGTTGTGTAGTATCCCTATTAATTATCCTTTCACCTAACTTTTAATGCTGAAATATATGTAGCATAAAATATAATGGAGGTAGTGAGGCGACTGCGAGGACTTGATCGTGGTATGCCTTGCCCGCTACTGGTATGAGACACGTATTGGCGTGACGCGTATCTCTCTACCCATGCTCGGTCCATCCATATTCCACTGTCAGTCATTCACAGCGGTAAGCATGTCATGAAAATGTGTGCCATTATTTCAAGCATATTACAAAATGTCCAGAAACGTACGTTGCGTCTGTGAAATTACTAATGATAACAGTATCCAATGAAAAAGGTAGTACAATATTGTTTAACTTAACTACCTAGCATTTCAGACTGGAATGGCAGCAACACACGCAACTGTGCAACTTGGACAGGACTCTGACGAGTGGCCGACAGGTTCGGTTCTCCCGCACCAGCCATGATTTTATTTTATTGATAAAACAAAGCATTACACACCTATAGAGGTATTTATTTTACGTATGTTTGTCACAAAATGCGTACATCAAGCGTCTGGGGTACTAACATTACGTGGTAGCTAAAACTAACTAAATAAATAAACAAATGAATTAATAAAAAAATGAAAATATAAAAAGTACATGATAAAGAGCAACTGTAATGAGCCATAAGGCGCTAAATTTGGAGTATTTTAAAAAAGCGCTAAAAAAGGCGCTAAGGCGCTAAATGATAAATTTTAGCGCTAAATAACTTGAAAAAGAGCTAGATTTAGTGCCCAAAGCGCTAAGTTGGCAACTCTGCTGACGTCGCTGTATCTCCGCAACGCGTTCTGTTCGCGTCTTACCTCGAAGGCGCGGCCCGGGCGTACGTTGTCCTGCCTTAACGAAGTATTTCTGCCTCGTTGAATCCAGGAGGCCAGTTCCATCAATCCGCATGAGATTGTCGACGCTGACAGTGGTCGTGGCACATCAACTTGTTTGATAGATGCAGTAGTGGAAGGTCAGTAA
>BOPN01002834.1:170000-172500 GCA_017312705.2 Penaeus japonicus | reverse complement strand
ACAGGTAAAGGAGAATTATATAAATGTGACTAAGGAAACTAACTGATATTTCATATTGCAAATAATGAATGTTCAGGCTCATAATTACTGGAAGAATATGTATACTTTAAGGGGAGAAGTGTACAATGGTAAAAGTAAAGACGCTCGGAGAAAAAAGGTGTCTGAGATGTATAGAGCATTTGATAAACAATTAGAAATTAGCACGTAATATGAATCGGAAAAAATAGGGGCAGAATATTGGGAAATTTAGAAATCCCTCAGGAAATTCCAGTACTACAAGTGAAAATCTGGTGTTGATTGTAACAAAGTCAAAGAACACACAAATGAAGCACACACTAGATGTAGCCCCGCCCTATTCGAAAGAAAGTAGAGGGAAGAGTGCCGTCTTACTGTTGAGTTCTGAAGAAAGATATCTAATATAGAGCGATTCTAGATAGGAGTGGGAGATCCATGATATATTTTCCTTTATGGAGAATTTCAAAATCTGATGAAGGAAGGTTTAGTAGTTCAGAATGTGACCCAATAGCAGAAAAAAGGGGG
Source organism: Penaeus japonicus (assembly GCA_017312705.2). Taxonomy (NCBI): domain Eukaryota; kingdom Metazoa; phylum Arthropoda; class Malacostraca; order Decapoda; family Penaeidae; genus Penaeus; species Penaeus japonicus. Next base: position 171,960 of record BOPN01002834.1, on the reverse strand, counting down.
ATGAGGTGGCGCGTCCTGTGCGGCCTAATAAGAATGGTAAAGTGACCTTGTTTCTCTTTCTTTGTCCGTTTGGATGTTACTAGTTGGCCGTGTAGAAAACTTACTATTCAGAAAAGAACTGAGGGTCTTTGTGTAACTATGTAAGAGGGACCTTATTTTAAGCAAAGTTTTTTTTTTTTTTTTTTTTTTTTTTAACAAAGGTTATCCCCTCTAAAAAGTAGGGTGTATGGCATTTAGTCTGGATTGTTCTGGAGTGAATGACAGGAAATTTGTACCCGAACCTGTGAATGTGGGTTTACGGTAAACTGAGTTGGAAATCTGATTTCCCTGTTTTGATATCAAGATATAAAAAGGGGGACTATTCTCATTTTCAATTTAAACTGTGAATTTCAATATTAGGATGCTTAGAAATGAGGTATACCAGGAAAAATAAAAAAGGTATCATCAACATACCGTTTACAGAAAAGAGGCTTATAATTAAGGGGGCATTCATCAGGCCAGATTTTCTCGTAATGTCATTAGAAACAGTTTTCAAAAATAGGCCCATGTGGTGGACCCATAGCTACACCATCGATTTGCATATAAAGGTTATTGCAAAATCTACTAGGGTAATTTATAACTATAAAGTATAATAATTTGGATAGCTGGGGTTTATAAAAATCATACCATTAGTTTCTTCATAGAACAAGTCGTCTACAATAATTTAAATTGTTTTATTATGAATATTTATTCCACGTCAAAACTGGCCTTTTTGTGGTGGAGATTAATTATTTCTGAGGTAAAATGAAAAGAGTTCTTTAATGTATACTCGTTTTCGGTCAATGGTTCTAAGAGAAGGACTAAAAAATTAGCAATACTGTCATTAAGATGAGGCAGACTGTCCTTTTTATATACTTTTTGAAGACCATATAATACAACTAGAGAGAAACCTGAAGGAGAGAGGTTTCTGAAGATTTCTTTTATAATGATTAGATCTTTGAGTAGCGTTTCTAGAAATCTATTGGGTTTGTATTCAGATCAGTTGTCTGAGTAAATTTAGAGGAATCATTTAAGACGTTTACTCTGTTAATATAATAATGTTTATCAAGTATATTAGACCCTCTACCAATATCGGGTTTAGTCACAGTAATGTATCCATCAGCTGTTAAATCTTTTAGGGCTTGAATTTGGTACTATTATAGTTTAGGAAGTATAAAGTTTCTTTGGTCTTAAGAGGAGGTATGGGTAACCTTAGATATCAATTTCATGAGGTCTTAATGCTGAATTTCAATGGGAACTGATTTTATACTTGGGTGGGCCAAAGTTAACGACAGTACACCAATTTCTGCAGAGGTCAGATCCTTATTTGAGAGACTAGTGACTACTTTACTTTGGTTAAGCTTGTGAGATGGGAAGATATCTAGAAAAAACAAGTTTTTTTTTTTAACATGAATGGTTAAAGCTTTTGGGATTATGTTAACATTGAAGTGAGATAATCTAGTGTGAAAGATAAAAAAATCAAAAGGGTTGACCGTATTTCTGGAATTGTTGGTAGCGTTATTTTTTTTTAATACTTCATTCTTCTAATCTTGGTTGATCTCAAAGTTAAATCATTTAGATTAGAATGATCTATGAAGGTCGGCAGTGTAAAATCTATGATTGTAAACTTCTTATAATTTCTTACAAGTTTCCAAGAAGTCCAAATCTACATTTAAAAAATTTAAGGTTCATTTTTTAGCATTTAGCATTTTAGCAATTTTAGAACATAAACAAAACATTTTCCCTGGGGAATCTGAGTCGAATTAAACACCAATGGGAAAATTCGGACCATGATGCACTGAGTTGAAATCAATAGGCAATGGTCAAAATTAATACACAATTTGGTGAAGATAAATGTAAAGATACTGAAATTAGTAAACTTTTAGTTATCAAATAAGATTAAAGTGCCTTAACTAAACATGGTCATATTCTAAATACACAC
>BOPN01002834.1:105000-112500 GCA_017312705.2 Penaeus japonicus | reverse complement strand
AGAGAGAGAGAGAGAGTAAGACAGAGAGAGCAAGACAGAGAGAAAGAGACATAGCTAGAAAGAGAGAGCTAGAGAGAGTGAGTAAGACAGAGAGAAAGAGAGAGAGCAAGACAGAGAGAAAGAGACATAGCCAGGGGAAAAGCACAACAATGACGGATACGAAAAAATCGCAAAATAAAAAAGAAAACTCTAAACCTCTTGTTTGATTCGCAACGACGTGGGTTCTGCATCTATTACATGGAGTTGAGTGCGTTAAACGTGGAAAAAATATAAATGAGGTAGAATAACAACTGACATGCTTTGATGCTATATCTCTGTTTGAATTATATTTGGTTCAAGTGAAGTTATAAAATCGAACCGCGGCTTATTCTGTGAATCTATTCTTGTTCATACTTTTACTACTGTTTTTGGGTCTCAACATTAATGTCACATTGATACGGATAAATAGAACATTTGTTTAAGAAAATACATCTGATAAGATATACGAGATAGCTGTTATCTGTGGTAAATATGATAGATACTCCTGAAAGTTGACAACCTTTAGTTTTCTTTGGCAACAGAACGTTTTCTCTTCAATTCTCAGTCACTGTTTTTTACTTCTTAATTAAAGAATTTATATATTTGTTGAATCTATTATGCATTTTAAGAAATAGATACTAGATGAATCTGGTATGCTTTAGATTACTTTTATCCTGTACCACAAGAAGTACATATTTTCCATCTGAATTTCGTTAATGTGAAATATTCGTGAATAGACATCGCAGGGAAGTCTTATCCAGTTCATGAGTAAGGAAGCCTTTTTCAGGGCTTGACCTACGAGGATCATGAAAATATACTTCCTTGCTGTTTTACAGTTATGTCTGTAATGCAAATATGTGACAACCTATAAAAATGTATGTTGATGAGATTCCACTATGCATCTTTAACGTGGAAAAGTCAGAACTTGTGGCAACTCAGCTTGATATTCTCGTGCACTTGATGATGCTAAAATTACGTGGCGATACTAATTAGTGAGATTAATTCTGCTTCGGAGGTGCATCAAAAGTCAATTTTAAGCACTGAATTAAATTCCAATCTGGATTTAATATCTATGGCGCCTACAGAATATGACTTATGGGGACCCTCTACATGGTAGAATCTGCACTTCATAATTTAGTGTGGTATTTATTGAAAAACACACTATTGATGCTTTTAACAGTCTTTGATATACTCTGCGTATCGCAAGTATTGAATTAAGGGGCCGCTACACGTGATCACTTATCAAAAGAACGCACAAAACAGTTCATATATTCATTAAAAATATAATAATATTTATTTTAGTTACCCATATCTTCCCAACTCATTTATCAAAGAAAATGTAATATCACTATTTCACCCCTTTCCTCTCCCCCGGATAAAAAAATCATTTTCCCGTAATTGTCTGATGTTATAGGATCTCTACATGTGGTCAATTTTCAGAAGAAAGCTCAACATAATTCATATATTTGTCTATTCTCAAAAAATATATTTGTTTTAATAGCCCATATATTCGTCATTGCAGAGGATCAGTCTCATGTCAAAGAAAATGAAATGTCCACCCGCTTCTCCTTCCCCTTTCCCTGGTAAATTTACACAGCTTTATTTTTTCCATGTTTTCTGATGTTCGATATTTTCGTTTCATCATGAAATAAAGAACGGAAAACCTTTGCATAAGTTAAAGAGAATAAAGGAAGAGGCAGACGCCATTATAAAGACTTCTGGAAAACATGGAAACATTGGAATGAAATGTGAATGATTGTGACCATTTTATCTGTGAGGGCAGTTGAGTCTGCTAATTTCTCACGCCATGGCCAAGGTGACCAATATTTTACACCTGTTGGCACAGTGGGCATAGGGACCTAAAGTCATGTTTAGAAGTGGGTCTTCGAAAATAACCATGGTTAGTACAGGGTAAGAGATCAATCTAATGAACTAATGATAAAGAATCATCAAGGAGGAAGTATCATATGACAATGTCAATGATTTATAGATACAGTCTAATAGCAATGATAGAAAACTAACAACTTACCTTCACTTAAATGGATTTGAAAAGAAGAGCATTACCGGACGATCGCAACTCCGAATAACTATAGGTTACATAGGTGTTACATATCTATATCTATCTACCTATCTATCTATCTATCTATCACTTTCTCTGTCTCTTTTTATATATATATATATATATATATATATATATATATATATATATATATATATATATATATGTGTGTGTGTGTGTGTGTGTGTGTGTGTGTGTGTGTGTGTGTGTATGTATATATATATATATATATATATATATATATATATATATATATATATATATATATATTGTATATATATATATATATATATACATATATATACATATATACACATATATATACATATATACATATATATACAAATAAATATATACATATATATATATATATATATATATATATATATATATATATATATATATATATATATATACGTATGCGCGCTTGTGTGTGTGTGTGTGTGTTTGAGTATGTATGTATATAAGCATACACACACACACACACACACACACACACACATATATATATATATATATATATATATATATATATGTATGTGTGTGTGTGTGTGTGTAAATATATGTATACATATGCATCACACAGAGAGACAACACAGTAGACAAAGGTTGGCCAAAAAGTCCACCGCGACCAACTCGGTTGATTGACCTCATACTTAAAAGTTGCAAAGAAATTTTCATGTGTTCCAAATGAAACTTTCAAGCGTTTCACTTTTGTTCCCTATTTCAGTCTTCCTAGTAACTTAGAATAAGCTGACCGCCGTGATAACAGACTAAAAATGCGCAGGTTAACCTATAGAAAACGTGGCTTATGTACCAGACCACTCACCACTCACGGTCCTATGATGAACTCGGACAATCTTAAATCTTCTAAAATGAAACTTCTTTTTCTTTAGTATAGCCAGGAAAAGTCGTATGTTTATTTCTATGAATGAATGGCTCAGCAGTGAGCGGTGGTTCTAATCCATTGCTAAAACACTTTTTTTCAGAATGATGACTGTTTTACAAACCTTTCGCTCAAAAAAAAAAAAATGAATATAAAATTTAGTTAAAAGGAATACTGCTATTAGTGTGCTACAATTAAAAGTAACTGGGATTTAAAAGATATATATAGAATATATAAAAGTGTCAGAATATAGAAAAGAAAGACCAATGACGGGATCAGCAAGAAATATATTTGCTCTCGTAACTTCCAAATGAACTTTTTTTTAAGTTATTACCATCAGTATAACAAACCTGTTAATATCTTTTAGAGGGTGAGTATTATTTGCAATCTTTATTATTGTTTTAAATAATGTTGTTAACACCATAGGTTTAGTTCAGCAATCCGGTCAGTAGCAACATCGCAACAAGGAGATAGACTAAGTAGATGCATTTTATATTGATTTTTCTACCATTCACCTGAGGGAAACGTGGGCAGTGATATTGGCGCAAATTTAAATATCGTTGCAATACTTTTTCCTTCTTGTGCTTGACAGGAAATATGGATGAATTACAGTTCATTAATACTTTAGTTGGCTGGTGTAAGGAGCGAGAGCTTAAATTAGGAAGTAAAACTGAAACTTGATCAATAAGTGTTACACGATCTGCTTAAGCATAACCGAAGACTATAATCAAATAAAATGAAAGTGTTTGATGTGGAACTTTATTCATTGAAATATCAGAGGCTCTCTCTCTATCTCTCTCTCTCTCTCTCTCTCTCTCTCTCTCTCTCTCTCTCTCTCTCTCTCTCTCTCTCTCTCTCTCTCTCTCTCTCTCTCTCTCTCTCTCTCTCTCTCTCTCTCTCTCTCTCTCTCTCTCTCTCTCTCTCTCTCTCTCTCTCTCTCTCTCTCTTTCTTTCTCTCTCTCTCTCTCTCTCTCTCTCTCTCTCTCTCTCTCTCTCTCTCTCTCTCTCTCTCTCTCTCTCTCTCTCTCTTTCTCTCTCTCTCTCTCCCACACACATTTTTCTATTACTCTTGATATAACTGAATCATTGCGATAAACACTTGATAATGAAAATTATCATAGATCCAATCGAGTGGCAATTTCTGCTTTCCACTCGAGAAAACATATAAAATTGATGAGTCTCGTTTTGCACATTAATCTCATCAAATCTCAGATAAATGGTGCAATGTGTAACTCATACATCTAAATCGTTTTGTGTGCGTGGGTGTGAGAAGAGAGAGAGAGGAAGGGACAAAAAGCGAGGGAGAGAGTGTAAGAGGCAAGTGGCAAGGCAAGGAGTCTCTCTTTCCCAATGTAACTTTGGTCTAACTACATATACACGACTCACGCGACATTGGGAAGTGAAGTTGGAAGTGTCACTTTGCTACATAGCTCTAGCGGGAGAGAAAAGACAGCACAATACTGATTATGGGGCAAGAGGAAACAAATAAACAGCTAGGTGGAGAAGCGAACAGACGTGTGTGTGTGTGTGTGTGTGAAAGATAAAATATGTATGCAGCAAATCGAATGACATTTAAGATAATATAAATCACATGATGAGCACATTATATAGAGTATGAAAATAGATATATAGAATAACATAAGTGCAGTTGTGTCAAAAAATAGTGATGACAATAATAGAAAAAGCTACATCTCAAATCGATAACACTAGTACAGGGAGAGTGAGTTAAATAGAAGAAAATATGATTAAATACAACAAAGACATATTAAACAAACGAATGCACACAGTGAAAAGAAAAACAGAAAAACGAAACATCAACAAAATCACAGACACACACAAGAACACGATCCCTACAACAATAAAAATCACGAAACAAGAAACCCAAGAATGACACAATTACCCCCCACCCGTTCCCGCAGGACTTCAAGCAATCAACAGAAAGAACAAGATGGTTGCAAAGTCAACAGATCCTTTCTGTCTCCACTAGCGAGATCCTTGTCTGAGAGACAGGAAATGAGTAACGCGATTCAACTTTCCGTATCAAAGAAAGCCTGTGACGTCACGGGCCTTTCGCCGGCTAACTTTGTGAACACAAAATACATTATTGTTTACTTTCACTCTTCCTTCTCTTTCACTCGTCATTCATTCGTTCTTCATTCCCTCATTCCTTTCTTCTTTCACTACCTTGTGTTTTCTTATCCGTTGCGCTGTGTATTTGTTTATCTGGATGTCTATTAATTTATCCGTCTATTAGGACTAGTTTTTGTTTATTTGTTTACCAGTATGTCTATTCATCTGTCTGTCTGCCTGATAATCTATTAATTGATATATTTGTTCTGTCTTCTATTTGTATATAGATATGTTTGTTTGTCTTTGTCTTTGTGTCATTCTGACTAACTATTTGTATATGTATCTGCGTGACCATTTATTTGTCTATGTGTGTATTTACATATCCTTCTAGCTGTTTCCGTGTGTATCTGTAAGCTTCTGTGTATGTCTATCCTCGTGTCAGTCATTTTTACAGGCTATAAAGCCCGTTTGTCTATTTGTATATTTAGTTATATTAATTTAGATTCTCTCTCATATTCTCCCTCTATCTCATTATCTCTCTCTTTTTCTCTTTCTCCTCCCCCATCCCTCTCTCCTTCTCTCTCTCTCTCTCTCTCTCTCTCTCTCTCTCTCTCTCTCTCTCTCTCTTTCTCTCTCTCTCTCTCTCTCTCTCTCTCTCTCTCTCTCTCTCTCTCTCTCTCTCTCTCTCTCTCTCTCTCTCTCTCTCTCTCTCTCTCTCTCTCTCTCTCTCTCTCTCTCTCTCTCTCTCTCTCTCTCTCTCTCTCTCTCTCTCTCTTTCTACAGCCACTAGGATAGCGCAATGGCTAGCGTGCCGGCCTCACATCCCCGTGGTAGTCAGGTCGGGCCCCGACCAAGCTCGTGAGTTTCCACTGTCGCTTGGCGGTCACCGCCGTGCCTGGTCAGCACGTTGAGTAAGGACCAAGCTCGGATCGAGTCAACACTCCTTAGCACATTTTCTCACGAGTCAGTATACGCTGACAGATGCGGGCTCGCCTCAATGCACATAAGCCCGGCGAAGCATTTGCTCCGCAAATCTAGCTTAACCTTATCCTTTTATCTCTCTCTCTCTCTCTCTCTCTCTCTCTCTCTCTCTCTCTCTCTCTCTCTCTCTCTCTCTCTCTCTAACTATCTACCTATTTATCTATCTATCTACTTTGCCATGCCTCAAGCAAGGTTTATGCTTTTTCGCTCTCTCCATCTCCGATTAATCAGAAAACAACAATTTTGCTTGGTCGCCGGCGGACGCCCTGTCGATTGGGTTTCCATGCGGGTAACAAGCAACACGTGCCTATGAGGGGTCTCTCTCTCTCTCTCTCTCTCTCTCTCTCTCTATATATATATATATATATATATATATATATATATATATATATATATGTGTGTGTGTGTGTGTGTGTGTGTGTGTGTGTGTGTGTGTGTGTGTGTGTGTGTGTGTGTCTGTGTGTGTGTGTGTGTGTGTGTGTGTGTGTGTAAACTACTTGTGTAAACTAGTTGTGAAAATTGTCAGTATTCATTAACTGTTTTTATTGCAACTAACTGCAAAATAATTTGTTTCGAATGCATTTTGAGCACACAAGAAATTGCTTTAGGTCCCGTGATGTGACTGAATTTCTCGTTATATCATAATCGACTTTTCTGTATACATATTACTCATTAGAATAACTTAATTTCATTTATTTTGATAGTGTTCATGACATTTAATCAATCTGAATAATTGATAACACACGTGCGATCTTGATGGCTACTTTTCTCTACCCAGCGCCCTCGGATCCTTCATGTCTATGTGTTTATATCATTATTCATTCCAGAGCATTTCTTTGTTGTTGTTGTATTTCGTTTTTCAAGGTAGTTTCATAATAAAAAAACGTAGAATCTGCCGATATTGATCCATCTGGCAAACTGATTTCATTTTTCATTTTTCATACTGTGTTTTAGTTATTTCTGCAATATATCTAATCGTATAAACTGATTCGTACAGTCTTGTACCTTGAATTCCAATTTTAGCCTGAGATAAGTCGAAAATGGCACCTAACCTTTGTTTTTATTTGAAATGACAACACCGATGCTTTGGTCTATTTACTACCTGATATAAGCTGAAGAAGACATCTGAGCCATATGCCATTCGCTTGTGGTAAATTTACTTACCAAATGATACTTCTGCTGTAGTTTCAATACAGCACCAATCTGCAGTTTGATATTATACATATTTTAATAGTACTCATGATTTATTTATCTCTTTTTTTATCAGGAAAATAACGTTTGCGTTGTTTTGCTTTCGTCTTGTTCCGTATGCATTAGTAGATTATAGACGACATAGGATTACAGTGTCCATTTACTCAACCACAAACCTACCCCTATGCCTCCCTACAGATCTATTCAACCAAACATGTGCAGTTAATCAGATTTCTGTCAAGCACACACTTATTCCCGGAGTTCTAATCATACTTGGCAATACTTGCTTGGGATA
>BOPN01002834.1:85000-95000 GCA_017312705.2 Penaeus japonicus | reverse complement strand
CATTTTTTATTGAAGCAATCTAGACAAATATCCATTATTATTCAAGGTTCACTCCCCTGGCCAGGGGGATAGGTGGGTTACATGGTTATTTTTCTTTATGATATACTCACCTGTATGGGTGTGCTGTGTACACAGCAGTCATGTTGGTCTCAGTGCCAATGCAATGACAGAAGGCAAGTTTTAGTGGGAATTTTGCATACGCTGTTTTCATGGCATTTTTGACTTCAGAATCCTAACCCAACAACCAAACTAACCTTATCTAGATTTGAAGTTAACCCTATCCAAGGGGGCTTTACCCCCCTGACCCATTTTTTTTATATTATTTTGTCCTGCTTATCTGAATTATTTTGTTTCCATACATAGAGGTAGGACTGGTTCCTTATTTACCAATACACCTTTTGAATACAGTGTCTACATGTATCCTGCATCACCAATGTATATCCTGTAATGGAATCAATACTGTAAACACACACACGTATTCATTATACAACAACTTACTTAAAACTTGCATGAAGTGCCATTATTGGTCAGTTGATGCGTATAGATGAATTAAATATCCTGAAACAGTTTTTTCTGATAGATGGCTCTTTTCAAATAAGTCTACATCAGGTAAAACAAAAAGAGATCGGTCAATTGTTTACCAATACAGGATGAAGGTCGAAGAACCTGATCTACTCCATGCCCTTCCCTACTATTTAGGCCTAAATTGTGGTGTATAAGGAAGGAATCGCAGGTAATTTCCACTATATGTGAGTAGTAGAACATGTGAGGAATCCATATATATACTACTTTCGTAGTATTTAGTAATGCAGCATTATTTAGAGAACTTTACCAATTAACTAAGACATACTGTATGCTAAGTGCAATTTTAATAAGCAATTATAGGCTTACTTGCAGTTAATGCATTTGATATATATACATTTATTTATTTATTTGTAAATATATACATGTTTTTTTTTTTATAAACTCTACATTGTTTTATCTTTAGATAAAAATATAAATAACTTTACAATGCAAGAGATGTAATTATCATGTTTTGATTATCTCATCATCAGAATTGCATGCAATTACATGTAATTCTGACGACATGATAAGCAAAATGCTTAACCCATTAGCAGCGGATGGCATGATATGGTGCGAAGGCAGAGTCGGTGATAGACGCGGATGGCACCATGCCAGACATGTAAAACAGCTAACCTACTGCACAGACCTTTTTTTAATACCGCGACCAATGGGTTAAGTTACATCTCTTGCTTTGTGAACTTATTCAGTCTCATTTATACCTATATCTATGGGACGACAGGAAGGATAATTGTTACTTTAGGATGAAAAGAAAAATTTATGGAAACAGGAAGGGATAATACAGTATTTTTCTGAAGAAGTGTAGTTGTTATTAATATGACTTTATTTACCTATCAATCATTAGGTAAAACTACTAGTAATCACCTCATACTTATACTCATTAGTTATGGGTCCAGTATTCACTGTACCACCAAGCAACAAGTTTTATACATATTATTGTAGAGGAAGGTTTAATACAAGTTTACAATAGAAGGTCCATATGACCTTAGTCTTTAAAAAGATTTGTTAGAGGTTATAGTAATAAACTAATAATAGGATTAACTTGCATTGATACTAAAAGCATATTTATATACACCTCTTCTGCTGGTCAATAAGACACATGCTGTTATTGTTTTACCATTTACTCAGTGCTAATGGCACCTAGTGTTTCAAATACAGTCATACAGGTAGCATGGTTGTCAGTGTAAATAACACAAACAATGGAACAATTTCTTATGTGGTCTATATTTGCTGGGGAAAAGGTGATATACTGAAATATTCCCAACTTTGTCAATGACAGCTATAAGCCAAGCATATTATTTAACATCTTAATACATAATTCGCCCATAAGTTTGACATCTTGTTGCTTGATAAGCATTTTACTGTATTACAATATTATAGTATTATGAATAACACAAACTGCATACTTGTGTTCAGTGAACCACAGCTCCCCACAAACCACTCCACCCTTTAGCTGGAAGCCTTGTGCCATCAGCATTCTGCCTCTCATTAGTGATACATGCATATTGGAAAGAAGTTAATTCATGAATATTCATTCTCTAATAAAAGTACCCTTTTTTAGTATGGCAATTATAGTGTGTGTATATACAAATATGTCTACATATTCAAAATGTTTTTTTTTTTTTCTTTCTTTCTTTCTTTCTTTCTTTCTTTCTTTCTTTTTCAGAAATGTAGTGTGGTCCATCTCTATGATGTGTTTCTATAATTTCTTATCAATTTACATCTTGATTGATTTATTAATATTCATACTCCTTAACCAATGGAGAATCAGATTATGCAGTCCAAGTTATATATTGATAACAATTATCAGTATGGCTCATGATATCATATCAGTGAGATATATTGTTCAAACACATATTTCTCTTGGATATGCAAATTTTTCTTGAACAATTTCATACAAGTTTGGAATTATGTGCAATTACATCTTATATGCTGCAATATTCAAATAATTAGTAGTAATTCAGTGGTGGCCTGATTGCCCAAGTCTTCAGTAAGTGCTGTGGTTCAGCCAGCATTTTAGCTTTAGTAGAGGAACAACAAACATGCAAGATAACTGTGCAACAAGATAAAGTCAATGCCATCCACTGATAGTCAGCAAAATGTTTGTTACTGTTTTATGACTTATGTAAATCATACTAGTATCCTAAGGTTCTACTGTTTCCATTTTTTGAAGTATTTGTTTTTAAGAAGAGTATTATTTTTTAAAGGTTTTATTACATATTTTCCACATTAGCAACCACATTATTAAAGACAAAAGTTTTCCCTGCTTCAGTTTTACCCTGGACCTTTTTAGATTTCTAGAACCCCTTGCAGAGTCAGGTACCACATATCAGTATTGGAAATGTGGTAATAATTGTGGATGTGGCAAATCTAGCCCTAACAGTTTATTTGGCTACAGTATTGTAGAAAGGGGTTAACTTTATTTTAAAAAATGAAGTATTCATTTCAAACCAAGATTTGAACTACCTCAAAATACTACACAATTTGTTCCATTTATGAGTACATCATTTAAGCTGATTGAAAATCAGGAAGGAAAATTTGCATCAAATAGTCTTGTAAAAGTTATACATCTTTTCCCCAGTGACAACCATTCTGAAAATTATGTATTCATAGAATGGTTTGCTGACAATTATGAGATGGCCCTGATGTTGAAAGAAAAGCAAATTTACAGATAATTAGATAAAGTGCTAATGATATATCTGTTATATTATTTTGATTGAGTATTAAAAAGTATATTGATCATTTCATAGATTGTGCCTACATCATTGTGTTCACATTTTGCTAGATGCTAAAGTAAATTATATAGTATAAAATCATCCAAAGATAACAATTAAACTTCAAACATTTGCACTGAACCACTCACTGCTGGACAACACCATCCAGATTTTATGTTTACTGGGGGAATGTGTGTCAGGCTGGTGAAAGTGTCAGTGTAAATAGATATAGATCTTACTCATTTTAAAGGACATTATAGGAACATTATATAGATAATTGATACATCATCAGCTATCCTCTTTGATTAATCCATATAACTTGAAAGATTTGATTTTTTCTATTGTTTCTTTCTTTCATTTTACTTCTTTTTTTTTCTTTTCTTTTCTTCTTTTCTTTTCCTTTTTTTTCCCTTCGTTTTCTTCCTCTTTTTCCCTTTTTCTTCTTTTCCCCATTTTCTGTGAACCATTATTTTCCTGTCACAAGTCATGCAGTAAACACTCTATCAATATCAGAGATGATATTGTTCTTAGTGAATGCTGAGCAACATAATGAATGCATTCCATGCATACTTTTATTATCACTGTAAATTACATGGTTGTTTTATGAGAAGTAAAACATGAGAAGTGAGTGTCAATAGCAAATTTAGAAATAGGATTGGCTTAGATTTGGGATATTAATTTTAAGAATTTTATAATTCTCCAGATTATTGAATTGCATTCATATGTTCATCTCAGACTTAACAGGGTATCATAAAAAAAATAAAATCCCTTTCTCTCTTCCTGTCGCTTTCTTTCATATTCTCTTCATATGTTATGGTGTGATTAGAAGTACAATGACACATTACTTTTTTGTTCGCAGGTGCTGTTTAATTCAAGATGAAGGCAATCATAGATACTATAGAATGCCAACGGGATTCTCCACGATTCAGGTAAATTTAGGATGCAAATGTTTGCACACACAGATATCTAGCATCATTTATTAGGTGACATCCCAGAGTAGAGTGACTGATAGATTTTTAGTAATTCAGTTACATTTTTAGTGCATTTTGTGAGTTTGATAAATCCAGATAGAGGTACAAAACAGGTGTGGTGCAGGGTTCATAGGATGGACTTATCAAAGTGCACGCTACTAAGGACTCATAGGGAACAGAACTTTGCTTAAAGAGTCCGATATGAAAGGGCCAAAAGAGGGAAAATGTTTATATGTAAAAGTTGTCATATTTACAGGCAAGTTCTGGATGAGAATGAGAAAGACCTGGACAGCCTTGAAGTGAAGCTGGAGAAGGTAGGTTAAATCTACTAATTTCTTGTTTATGATTATATGTTATAATTATATGTAGTTCATCTGTATGCTTAATTTTATTTGACTGTATACACAAATCATAGATGATGATGTAACTAGATAAAAAAAAGGGATATTCATTTAACCATTTACATAGTAGGTATGTAGTTTACATAGTTATGAGCAAGACTTCATGTAGGGAACTGTTAACTCCTAATCATGACTGACAGGTGGTCAAGCAGTGTAACCAGATGGTATCAGCTGGGAAGCAGTTCAACCATGAGCAAGAGTGAGTACACATGTTGGTTTGCTTAGCACCCCATTCATATTATCAATATCCTGCAAATAATTTTAAAGATTTCTTTAGACCAAAGTTCATGATATGTATTATTATTATTATTGTGATTTTATTATAATTGGGTTATGTACTTACAGGATGTTACTTTTTATCTTTTTTTATATTTTTTTTATATTTTTGTTGGGTATGTCACTGATAACATCTCTTACACAGTGGATTTTCTTATCAGATGAGGTTGTGTTCCATTTTTTGACAGCTTTCTCCCACCTCCTTCCGTACCTTACCATTTTAGTCTTTTTTGTTTTTCTTCAATTTCTCTCTCTTTCTCTCTCTCTTCAATTTCTCTCTCTCTCTCTCTCTTCAATTTCTCTCTCTCTCTCTCTTCTCTCTCTCTCTCTCTCTCTCTCTCTCTCTCTCTCTCTCTCTCTCTCTCTCTCTCTCTCTCTCTCTCTCTCTCTCTCTCTCTCTCTCTCTCCCTCTCTTTCTCTCTCTCCCTCTCTTTCTCTCTCTCCTTCTCTTTCTCTCTCCTTCTCTTTCTCTCTCCCACTCTTTCTCTCTCTCTCTCTCTCTCTCTCTCTCTCTTTCTCTTTCTCACTCTCACTCTTTCTCTCTCTCACTCCCTCACTCCCTCACTCTCTCCTCACACATACAAGCTCACACACACACACTCACACTCCAGTGTCTGTAAACCCTCTAAATCACCCATCTTATTCATAGCTTTCATATCTCTCCCTCTCCCTGCTCCTCTTTATGATCTCATCAATCTCCCACTCACTTCCTCCATGCATGGCACACCCTCTCTTCCTGTGTTCTTGTGACACCTTACCTCCCTCTCTTTTTCCCTCCATATCTCTCTCTCCCAAAGAATATTTTTTTAAAGATGTTTTTTGTTAATTTTCAGGCAGCTGATTCACACCTTATGGGATCTAGCAGGTTACTTTGGCAATGATACTGCTGTACAATCTGCCTTAAACCGCATGCTTGCTGCCTTGGGAGAAGCAGCAAAGTACCATGCCATCCTGGTAGACCAAGCCGCTAGAGCCATTACCAAAAACCTGGCCAACTTTATCAAGAAGTAAGTGCACTGTTTGGGGCACATAGTTATTTATGGGAAGATGCTGCTTGATGCGTTTTGTGAGACTTGAGTGAGAGGACTCTGTGCTATATCTTTTCTCTTAGTTATGTGCATTTTGTATTCCTGGGTAATAAGGACACTGATAAACCACCTGACCATCTTTTCTCTAGTGAGTTGCGGAGTGTGAAGGACCTGCGACACTATTTTGAGAAAGTAAGTGGCGAATTAGACACTGTTCTTCAGCGGGCTTCTGGGGTGTCCAGGACACGGGCGCACGAGGCAGATGACATGAAAAACCTTGTAATAGCCACACGTAGAGCTTTCCGTCACACAACTGTAGATTACGTCCATGCTATCTCTATAGCTCAAGGCAAGAAGAGGCATGAGGTTATAGATGCGGTAAGAACTTGAATGTGGTTTTGTGTTTATGTTGGGGACAGAGAATCGGTCTTAAAGCCTGAATAGAGAAGAGAAACCTTCACATCAAGAATTGTTGAAATACATTTACTCCATAGATAACTGTACAATATAAATCTAAGAATTAGAAAATTAACTAATATTTACTTTCTTTTTCTTCTTTGCAGCTTTTGTCATATTTGAAGGCCTACAACACCTTTTATCATCAGGGAACTGATTTATGTGATGACCTTAAACCTTCACTGGATAGTATAAGTCAAGAGGTAAGACTAATTATCTGTTCTTTCATATATTTCCCATTGTTTAGAATTAATTTTTGATAAATATAGATGAAGTTATTTTGTTATGTTATTATAATTATTATTACTATCATCTGTATTATTGATAATGGTAGTAGTAGCACTATCTGATATAAGTATCATTATTTCTAGGTAAGTACCATGAGACAAGAAGTGAACGACTTAGAGAAAAGCCTGGAGAACCGTCACACAGATGTCACAGACAAAGACCTGGTGTTGTCAGGTGACCAGTTGGACACCTGCCAGCCTGTCAACATGCATGGGTACTTGTTCAAGCGCACCACAAACGCCTTTAAGACCTGGAATCGACGTTACTTCACATTACAGAACAACCAACTTGTGTACCGAAAACGATCAGGTTTGTGGTTTTCTTTTGCATTTCTTTCATTCTTTTCTTTTTTTTCCCCTATCTTCTTCCTTTTTTTGTCCTAATGTTTTCTTTCATTCATTTTGCATACACATTTGAATTTTATTCAGGTTTAGGATATCTATTGGAAAGCATGTCCCAAAGGCTTTGTGCAAATAAGCTGAACGTGATTTCCAGAAAGAAATCTGAAGGGATATATTTTATTTATACATAGTCTTAATATATATATATAAATATATATATATATATATATGTGAATCACAAAAAACACAGTAACGTGCACATAATAAATGAGTATGTGTATATATATATATATATATATATATATATATATATATATATATATATATATATATATATATATATATATGTATATATACATATACACACACACACATATAATATATATATATATATATATATATATATATATATATATATATATATATATATATATATATATATATATATATATATAGATATATATATATATATATATATATATATATATATATATATATATATATATATATATATATATATGAGTATATGTGTGTGTGTATGTATGTGTATATATATATATATATATATATATATATATATATATATATATATATATATATATACACATACATACACACACACATATACTCATATATATATATATATATATATATATATATATATATATATATATATATATATATATATATATATATATATATATATATATATATATATATATATATATGTATATGTATATGTATATATATATATATATATATATATATATATATATATATATATATATGTATATGTATATGTATATATATATATATATATATATATATATATATATATATATATATATATATATATATATATATATGTATATGTATATATATATATACATATACATATATTTATATATATATATATATATATATATATATATATATATATATATATATATATATATATATATATATATATATATATATATATATACACTCATATATATATATATATATATATATATAATATACATATATATATATATATATATATATATATATATATATATATATATATATATATATACAAATATATATATATATATGTATATATATACATATACCATTTATATATACGGTCAGGGAGGTAAAAATATATATATATATATATATATATATATATAAAGTAAATAAATTAATAAGAAAATTCCAGCATTATAAAACAAGAGAGAGGAGGGGAATTATAGGAAATATTAAGCTAATTTATGTTTTGTTTTATTGTTTTTGTCTTTACATTTTGAACTACAAAAGATTCTCAGCATGTCAGAATCTATGATTCTTAATTAAAATATAACTTGAATAGCATGGATTTAAATTTTATTTGCAACATTTTTTACTGTAGTTGTCTCTGTTGCAACTAACTTAACATTTAGTTCTAAGATCTTGAAGAGATCAAGTTGTTTTGCACTCCTGATAAATACATCTTTTTTTTGGTTAGGCTTGTGTAATATGTAGTATATGTTTCTAAGGATATAAACCTTCTTAAGCATCTTTCTATTTGTTTTGCAGAAAGATTAAATTTCACTAGAGGTACACAAGCAAAGATATGTTTATTGCCGTATTTTTGTCATTGTTGTATATAAGTACTGCTACTGCTTTATGTCATTCTTTTTTTCTGGTATGAGCTCTGATTTTAAATGTTATTTGATTTTCATGATAGAGTGATAAGCTTGACACACCAGCTTAATATTTTTGTTTATAGTTGGGGTTTTGAGCTCCTCTTTGTTAACTGAGGTGTCTTTCTTGTTTTGTACATAATTTAGCCTATATTTTTGCTTTGTGAATAATCTGTTTACTTTGTGATGATTCTTCGTCGTTTCTCTTTCTTCTCTTCTACTTTATTGACTACTACTTCTTTTCCTCCTTGTACTCCTCCTCCTACTCCTTTTTCTTTTCTTTTCCCTTTCCTTTTTCTTTTTCTTTTTCTTTTTTTTCATATCCTCCTCATCCAAATTCTTTTTTTTTTCATCTTCTTTTTGTTGTCTTTTTTCTTTCCCATGTCATTATCATAATATCTGTATCACCTTCACCTCTGCATTTACCTTTATATTAACCCATTCATTCCGGGGGCATTCCAGCCTTGCAAGTTGCATTGCCGAGGCTCTCGAACGCATAGGCCTAAATCAATTAAATGATCAACTCCGTATGACGGCACCCAGCGAACGGGCCTTGAATGCGCAGTACCCGTGGTGTACCACCTGTCCAGAGAGGGTTAACTCGCTTTTTCCAATTTTAGATTTTATATAATACAAGGGGTCAGGTTTTAAGCATGCTTTCACAACAACATTAAAGAAAAATAAAAGTTAATTGAAAAATATCAGCATTAACCCATTCACGCCAGGGCCGTTCTGGCTTTGCGTTGTCGCAATACAGGGGTTCTCGAACGCATAAGCCTAACGCCTCGAGATAATCGGGCGCACAAGCCGCGAGCCTGGGTTGCCCGCTCGCTCTATCCGAGCGCACGGCTTCCCCTCATAGCTCGTCCAGGGCATCTGACGCGAAAACCACAATACGTACTATCACATCAACCAGCGTGAATGGCCATCAGGATTCAATCTGAGAACTGTAACTAAATTACCCAGTTAAGGCATCTGTCCCTGCCTTATTTGTTATTTATGAATTTAACCCATTCACAACAGGGCCATTCTGGCTCTAAATGGTCGAGATGCCGGGACATTCAAACGCATAAACCTAATGCCTCGGGATTCTGTCGCACTAGCCATGAGCCTTCCACTTTCCTTTGGTATTTTCGCATAGAAGTGAAGAATATAGGCAAAGTTCAACGAAATAAAACAAAAAACGTTTTACTGTAACATATTTTTCGACCAAAATAACTCCCTTGAACATGGCAATATTTTTACGGGCCTGTACATTGTAGACGCATTCATGAAA
>BOPN01002834.1:62500-72500 GCA_017312705.2 Penaeus japonicus | reverse complement strand
CTGAAGTGAAAAATATTATAATGCAAGGTGATTTTGTATCACTAATATTAGAGTTAGGCATGTTTCCTACTTGGAAAAGAATCAATTTAATACAATGTTGTATAATCTTTTGCCCCAAAGATCAGTGCGTGAAGAGTGGGTGAAAGCCAAGTATGTTGAACGAAAGTTTGTAAAACCACTCCCGTTGGCTTCCTCCAGTTCCACATACTCTCTTCCAGCTCCAAAGTCTCAGGTATGTCTATATCTTATTTTCTCATGACTTTCTGTTAATTCAGTACATATTTTATAGAAGGTAATTTAATCCTTCTGTTCATGTTTCCCTCCAGTTGCCTAGTAAGAAGTCATGGAGTGTCCCTCGGAAGAGACGTCGCAACAAGAGGAGTGCCGGAAGTTCAACCCCAAGCAAGGGGTCCAATTCTTCTAGTCAGCAAGATCAAACGTCTACCCAAGAAGAATCTCAAAACCTTACACAGTCTAAGTCTTTGTATGTTTCCTGCTTGTTTCCTTTTCTCGCATTCCGTAGAGCAGTGTTTCCCAATCTCTTAACCCATTGCGGACATACATAACATAGGAGCTCTGGATTGACAACGGGCATCAGGATGTACATGGAATTTTGGATGCAGAACGAGAAGTTTCCTTCCTCTTCCCTACCTTTTCATGTTATCTTCATTGTAGATGGTTATATATTTCGTATTCATTCATGACAGTACATAAATACGAAAAAATAAAGTTGCTTTTTGTCCTCCCATAAAAAAGCAATACTTCTACCACATTGAGTATAAAGAAAATAATGAGCTAATTTAGATCTTAAACTACAATTTTAGTATTGATATAGCTTGTGATATGACAGATGTAAGTCTCTAGATATAGAAAAATACACAAAAATGGCAAGCAAATCTATCCACTGTCCGCAATGGGTTAACCTAGACTAGCGACCTTTAATGTGTGAACACGCAGCAATAAATACAACCATTTTTATGCTACAATTATATATGCAGATCTTTATGAACTTACATTATTCTATTTGTATAGGTTTATATTACTTACACAATGACTTTCAATAGATTATAAACACAAAAGAAACAGTATTTATATTACAGGCAGTATTGCATGAGTATGGGTGCTTTATTACTGAGCTTCTTTTGTTAGTATGTGTCCAGGAAAATCTTTACACTATCTTCTTGAAGTAAATCAGTTAAATTACTCAAAATCAAAATGCAACCAATGGGTTGGGAACAACTGCCATAGAGCAACATCCCAAGAGATTAGAACATTGTACAGTAGTTGTATAAGTTTCATTGTGGATCACTAAACGAGATAACTACCAACTCCCACAGACCCACAACCCCAGCCACCGATGCAACTCCTTCTCCTGGGGAAGTCTTGCTTCTTGATGTGGACATTCCTTGTACCAATCGAGACTCAGTGGAATTACAGGATCTCTCAGTTTTAAGTGACGACAACTCAACGGATGGAGAAGACGCAGTTGGGCATGGTACATTTGTGTTCTAAAAGTTTTTGATATATTTGTATATATGTAAGTGTATGGTTATTTTTTTAGGGAAAGTGACAAAACAAAAATATTCTGGGGGGGGAAAAAAAAGTTTTGATTTTGAATTTGTGTGAGGAAGAATATAGAAAGAACTTCACCCAAATTCTGTTAAAGACATCAACTTAACATCTATTGCAGCCCCAGAAGAAGCTTTCACCAACCTAACTCCAGACATGTTGTTGTTCCGAGCGTGCGAGGTGCACAACTTGCCAATGATGAGCCACAGCCTGGCCTTGGGTGCAAACAAGAACTGGCACAACATGGACGAGCGTGGACGGACACCTATGCATCAGGCAGTGAAGAGTGTGAGTGAATAAAGTTTGGAATTGTTCAAAAGGCCAGCTGTACGAGTTTTTTCTCATAGATAAGGTGGAATATGTCACAATATACTCAATGATTATGGATATATTGTTTTTTTGGATATAGTCCAATATTGTTATGAATTGAATTTAAGGTATTTATTGTCATTATATGTTCTTATTCTTTTTTATTTAGTATCTTAAGATAAATTAAGATACCTTCCTTCATTAACAGCGTTCTGTGATGGCAATAGAGCACTTGCTGATAAATGGAGCAAAGGCCAATGAGCAGGATGCAGAAGGTCGAACGCCACTACACTTGGCCTCATTAAATTCAAATATTGGTCAGGTATGTTATATATTATTGTCTTGTACAAATAAATGTTTATTTATGTCCTTTTCATGAAAGGTGCATTGAATTAAAATCTCTTAAAGTATTATTTTTGTGCTTGCATGTGAGATATGTATATATATATATATATATATATATATATATGTAAATATACATATGTATATATAAATATATATATATATATATATATATATATATATATATATATATATATATATATGTGTGTGTGTATATATATATATATATATATATATATATATATATATATATATATATATATATATATATATATATATATATATATATATATATATATATGTACATATACATATGTATATATACATAAATATACATATATATAAATATACATAAATATATATACATATCTCTCTCTCTCTTTCTCTCTCTCTCTCTCTATCTCTCTATCTCATATATACTCACATACATATACATACATATATACACATATATACATATACATATACATATACATATACATATACATATAAATGTACATATATATATACATGTACATATATATATACATGTACATATATATATATATATATATATATATATATATATATATATATATATATATATATAATTATATATATGTTTATTTATTTATTACAGCACCAGATGATTGTTGTACATGTCATGGCTATTCTGAAATTCCCTCCCTGTAGGAATGGGATATGATCACCAAGACAAGCCATCTTCCTTCTTCTTTCATATGCCTTTTAACATTCCCTCAAATTTCCAGGTGTGTCTCCTCCTTAAACATCGTGTTGGCCTCAATCAGACTGACAATGAAGGTCATAAGGCCATTGATCTTGCATTGGAGAGCAGTGAGCCGGATGTGGTCACCTTGTAAGTTTTTTCTTGCTTTCTTTCCTTTTTTTTTTAAGATGAAAACCAGTCTAGATAGGTCAGGGCCTTTGCAGTCTCTTTAGGGGTCCTTGAAGCTAAGAAAGAAAAGGGAGATAATTGGTAGATAAGTCATTATCCAGGGGTAAAAAAGAAAAGAAAAAAAGATGTGTAATGTGTTTATTTTCTAGTACTTTCTAGTTTCATGTTCATGTTCTGGCACAAAGTTGCCTTGACATCAGTTTCCTCCAGCTGTTCTGAAGGATTACCATTCTCTTGGAGTTGGATCATAGGATAAGTAAGCACAGTGGTGGAGGCAGCTTTTTGCTAGACGTGGCTAGCAGGAGGAGCTATTTAGATACTGATATATACTCTATAGTGTTTCATGTCAAGCCAGATTATAGGAGCAGTGAAGGGGCTTCAGCTTCCTGCTGCCTTCTTTCAATTTTAATTTTTACAATATAATTGAGGGTTAGAACTTTTACATGATAAGGTAAAAGCTGAGTGAGATAGAGCATGCCATTAGTCTGATGCTTCAATGCAATACTTCTGTTTCTTCTTAGGCTACGAGTGGCCAGCCTGAGCGAGCACATAGACCGAGATGGTGGTGGCGAGGATAATAACATGCTCAGTGATTTTTTGCGTGATTTCCAAGAAAAGATGGTCAACCAGGGTCACAACCGCTCACGACAAAATGATTCCGCATCAAATGACATACATGCATAAATCCACACACTCATATGTGCATGTGGTGTGTATATGTACTTGTATGTAGATATGCATTAATCCTCTCTTCCCCTTTCCCCAGTTTAATCAAGAAGTTACTTTAATTATTGTTTCCTCACTCCCTTCCCGACTCATGAAACAAATGCAGTGATATAGATCATTCTCATCACTTTTTGGGTATTTTCTCTATTTATTTTTTTGTACATGTACTCAAATAGGATATGCAGTGCCAAAGGAAGACATCATTGGCTTACATACTCTTTAAAACTTGACTCATAGGAACGTACATCTCTACCATAAGATGGTCTTGGCCTTTGTAGTAGTATTGTTGCTAAGGTTGATTCACATTCGTTTTATTTTAGACTCATGATAGCAAGTGTGTGCATACATGGTTGTGGGTTTATGTATGTACATATCTATGTATGCATGTATATATATATGTGTGTGTGTGTGTGTGTGTGTGTGTGTGTGTGTGTGTGTGTGTGTGTGTGTGTGTGTGTGTGTGTGTGTGTGTGTGTGTGTGTGTGTGTGTGTGAGTGTGTGTGTGAGAGTGTGTGTGTGTGTGTGTGTGTGTCCATGTGTGTGTGTGTGTGTGTGTGTGTGTGTGTGTGTGTGTGTGTGTGTGTGTGTGTGTGTGTGTGTGTGTATGTATGTGTGTGAGAGTGTGTGTGTGTGAGAGTGTGTGTGTGTGAGAGTGTGTGTGTGAGAGTGTGTGTGTGAGAGTGTGTGTGTGTGTGTGTGTGGTGTGTGTGTGTGTGTGTGTGTGTGTGTGTGTGTGTGTGTGTGTGTGTGTGTGTGTGTACACATACATATATATACATATATACAAGTGTGTGTGTGTGTGTGTGTGTGTGTGTTGTGTGTGTGTGTGTTTCTGTGTTTCTGTGTTTCTGTCTGTGTTTTATATATATATATATATATATATATATATATATATATATATATATATATATATGTATATATATATATATATATGTATATATGTATATATGTATGCATACCCATATATATGTGTATATTTATGTATAGATATATATTACATACATGTGTACATACACACACCCACACGCGCTTGCATAAATCTATAAATTTTAAAAAATCTATTATCCTTTTCTTGTAAAAGAAAAATAGGCTAGAAAACAGAAATGTAAAGTGTTAAGAGACATGAGAATTCTTTTTCACTACGTTCTTTTAAAATGATTTCTCGCAATAGTTCTGCAAGTACTCTAGCATTGATATTTATATCTGTAGTTCCTAAGCGATATTAGTGTGTTATTTTGATGAAGCAGGAATTGAAAGAAGGGACCTTAAGAAAGAGAGAAAGCGTAACAGAGGAAGAGTAGATTCCTTTCAATAGTATAATTGTTTATGTCACTGTGTCGTACAGTATTATGCAGCATGTACCCAAGGTAGGTTTTACATGTAGTGATGTATGTATATTTAGGCTACTATTTACTTATATACAATATTTTGCACACAATAATTACTCTTCTTATCTCTCCCTCTCCCTCTCTGCCCTCCTTCTGTTCCTTTCTCTTTCCCTCCCTCCTTTCACCTCTTTTTTCCTTTCTCCCCCCCCCTCCTCTTTTTTGTCTAGTTCTTGATTCTTCCTATCCATTCTCCCATCTTTTCTATTCCTCCTCCTCATCATCATCATCATTTTGAAATAGACATTCTCCTTTTTTTTTCTCTCTTTTTCCTGTTTCACTTTATGGTCTCTTAATTATGTTTCTTTATATCTTCTCTTTTACCTGTTCCCATAGACTGTTTTTAATTTTCATGTACTGCAATGTACCATGCTTTTGACGGGATATCCCTCCTCCACCAAACAGTGAAACTTTCATTCCAATATAGGATTATTCACTAATGTAGTACTGAATGATTTATTTATAAAAGATTAGATTCAGAAGTGCTTCCACGATTCTTGGCTCCTTTAGTTTCCCAGTGCATGTATCATAAAACTATCAGCATAATAATAATTTGGTCAGCTGCACTTGCCTAAGGTAGATTAGGTACAGATTTTTAGGATTGCAGGTTAGGAGTGGAAAAGCAGTAAAGTCGTGTGTTTACCAGAAAAGGATGATTTACTTATATCTGTTTCACTTGTCTTTCACTTGATATTCATCCAAAGTCTTTTCATCACTGGTGTAACTTTACATAAAGGACAAACTAGGGTTCTTTTTTCTAGTAAAATCAGCACTGGAAAGGAAGAGTATATATGTATGTATATTTAGTGACATATTGTATTTACCATGCTTTTCTTTTTCAGTCTCTCATATCATTTAGATTCACCACAATATCAATCTGATTGATCATAGTTACTTAAGATTGTACACCACTCAGAATATGTGATGGATTATTTGAAGCCTGTGTAATGGTGTTGCACTTTTGCAAATGGAGAAAGGTACATGACTATGGTTGTACCTAAGAGGGATCCAATTACTAGACTAACAAGGGAGATTTATGGCTGGAATTACATGGTGTAATTTTTAATGGACTTATGCCTTTTTTAAATTGATATATTGTTAGCAGATTAGTTTAAAGGTAAATGGTTGTAGATCATTTTGTGGGTTGTACTGGAAAAAGTGAAAGATCTTGAAAAGTGAAACAGCTGATATTGTCTGAAAGGTGAATGTAGAAAATTCCCTATTTTATGTTTGTATTTCTTTTAGCTTGTACTTTTTAGGTAGTGAAATATATGTTGTAATATGGACAGATCTCAAGAGATAAACTCTTTCTTTTTTCTAGATGTTTATTCTGTTCTCAAAATTACAGATTGCAGGTTCTTTTTTATATATATTTATTTTCTTTGTCTCATTCTCATCTACCAAATAAGAACATTAAAATTAAGTTCCGGTGATACCCTTGCTTGCGACAGCTGGGAGTGAAATAAGTGTCTTTTTGTACATACTCATACTAGCTCTGGGTAAAAACTAAAATAAAAAATGTCCCAGATTGCTAAGCTCAAAGGTGTTAAATTCATCTCAGTGGACTCAGTCCACCAGGCACCAAAGATATATAGATATATCTAAAAATATATTTATGATAGTTTTTAGCTTCTGGTGTATATCTTAAGGAAACACAATGCCTGTAACTCTTGTGAGAGTGGACTAGTGGTCTTCTATGTTCATGAAACACATTGCTTGTATAATTGTTTGTGATTTGTCGTATTTTGTGATGTTTCTTGTGATGGTTTCTGATCCCTTGGAATTTGTAGTTGAGAAATATTTACAGCAAAATAATGGTTCTCATATTTTGGTTTATTATTAGGAGTAAACAAACATGTTGAATACTGTACAGACCATTTTATCTGATCATATGGTTATGTGGGCATTTTGTCTGGATGCTGTCAGCTTTGTCAGTTTGAAGAAAAAGCGATTTGTGTTTATTGAATTATTGCCTTTTATACATGCATTTCATTATTGATTTTCTCATTGGAAGTTGTTGGAAAGGCACGCAGATCCAGTATGACTGCAAGATACTCAAATACCATTTCCAGCTCTTAATAAATAACAAAATTATTCTAGGTTGACATCAGAGAAGGAATTGCAATAATACATAGTTTTCTTCATTTGATAGTCAAGTATTAAGATACTGATAGGATTAGTCTATCTGGTTTAGTAGACTCTATATCTGTGCCTCTGATGTACTGTATAATTAGGCAGTAATTATGAAGTAACTGCACATGGGTGATCAATCAAAACTGTACCACTGTTCCTGCTAATGCTTGGGCTTGAGTGCATTATCAAGTTTGAGTGTAATTGAATTTAACCAAAAATTCTTTTGTGTGAAAGGAAGCAGAGCTTGCATAAATTGTGACTGTGAAAAGGTACCTCTGTGCTTGATTGAAACTACTAATTTTAAGTAACCAATTAGTTACTTACTAATCATCATTTTCTCTCTACTTTATAAGAAAAACAGAGTAGTTATTAATCATAATTGACTTTTTAGATGATAGTACCATGACATAGTACATTACAATAGTGCTTTTTGCATTTTAGTAATATATTGAAAATATGCTTGCTGACATACACCAGTGCCAAACATGATGTACATAAACACTACTTTATAATCCTCTTACTCATAAAGAAGTCTGCTCTTACACGTCATGCAAAAGTGATAGATCTAGTGATATGCATTTGGGTAATATTTTTCCATTATGCAGATCCTTTCTGAAGCCATAAAGTAGATGCACAACTGTAGCAAGTCAAAGATGGAGTCATAATATTTTGTTAAAGTCAGGAGGATCTGCACTATTAAGTGCTTTAAAAGGTGGCTTTTTGCAATAGTGTTTTGATTGTTAAGCTTTTGTGTGTTGTTGCAGTGCCTAATGCCCACATTCATGAAGGCTGTGCTGAGTGACAGATATTAAGACTGTACAAGAATTACAAGTGACTTTTTATTTGTTTAATCAAATGTAGTTGGGTATGGCATCTTCAAATTAAGTGGACAGAGTCAGAAAGCCCATCAGCTGATGCTAGAAGTGTTCTGTCTAGCTTGTGAGGTTTTGAACTAAGACTTGAAAGTTGGTGTATAGATGTGAATTTTTTGGTTTGCTTACTGTTTTCCAGTTTTCTAATGCATAGGCATAGGCTGATGTTATGCATAGACTAGTTAAAGCATAAACCTCAAGTTCAGTCTTTTCTTTATGGGAAAGTGATACACTGCTATCAATGCATGTACCGAATGATGATTTTTTTAAAGGTCAGAGTTTGATTCAGTATTCCCTTCTTAGATTGAGACCTTATGACAGAATAGATTGTCGACTTTTTGTTTTTAGATGTTTTATTTATGTACTATTTAAAAGCATAAACTATCTTGGTATGGTGGTGAGGTTTATAGTACTTTGTAACAAAATGGTTTTATTTTTACTCACTGTGGACATGGATGCAATCATGTTTCTTTATATGTTTGTATGTGTGTTGTATGTTCAAAGACACACGCAAACACATTCATACATACACACATTGACATATTCCTACTCGCCCACTCTTATGCACACACACTTTCTATGCGTTTGTTTGTTTGTATGCGTATGTGTGTGTCTGACTGACAGTGTGCAAAATACAAAGGGAAGATTGTATTATTTATCTGTTCATCCTACTAAGACTGCTTGGATTAATCCTTGTAATTTAATTTCCATCTTCAAGTAACTATGGGTTTTGTAAGAAAATTGGTGATTGCTTTCCCATATATACATATATATAACATTTTTATGTTTTAACGGAGGTTTATCTGATTTTGCAAAAAAGTAAATCAAATGAAACCATAAAAAATTCTCAGCTCTGGAAGCTTGAGAAGTTTTATTTTATTCAAACAAGTTCAGTAAAATATTTGATCAATATTTTTATGTATATAATATTGTACTTATGAAAATGCTTACATTTACATCTCAACAAAGGCTTTGTTAATCAGAGTACTTTTCTGTATGGAAAGACTTTTTTAAGCATATTTTAGATAATGTGTCAAACTATTTTAGATGTGTTATATCTGAATAAAATCATGGCAAGCATTTCCATCATAAGTGTCTTTGTTTCATTCCAAAATGTATTTTCCTGATGCAGACAAAGCATAAAAACCTATGGGTAAGTTTTGTGAAATAAGTGGTTAGTCTATCAATCCCTTATGGCTAATATTGGAAAACAATGGAAATCATTATGAATAATTATAAATATGAGTGATGATATTTAAAAATTCCAGTTTGATACTTTTTTCCTATTTTTTTGTCTTGCTATTTTCTTGCAATATTGCTATTTTTCAATCCTTAAACTTCATTCCCTCATTCTTTTTGTCTCCCTTCCATTTTCCTAGATTATCAGTTTACACATGGTGTTAGCCCCTTAACTACAGATGACATGACATTCACATCATGGCTTGGGTGGTCTCCCCACCGGTGACGTGAACCCAATGTCTTGGCTACGGCTAGCCATCTCATTGGGTGACCTGTCGGAAACAGGTTAAATATCCCATAGTAAAGCTCTGAAAATATTAAAAGTTTGTGTAATAAAAAATAAAACATGTTCTAAAGCTTCATCTCTTTCCTTTTCATCTGTAGTTCATATATCACCATGTCAGATAAAAAAAAAAAAAAAGTTATTAATTTGGGGGGAAAAATGGGTGGATTAAGACTGAGAAGTATATTTTTTTCTGTTCTGTTCAAATTCATCAAAAAAGAAAAATCAATATTTTTTTCTTTCTGGA
>BOPN01002834.1:45000-52500 GCA_017312705.2 Penaeus japonicus | reverse complement strand
AAACAAAACAGATCACTTCGCTATACCTACTCTCTAGCATTGACTCAATAGTTTAGATAAAATTGAAACAAAAGAAAGATATAATTAAGAATCATCAACAGAGGATGTGTTAAAATAAAGTAGTTTTTAACCCTTCCAAGATGGGTTGGGTATCATAAGATGTTCATTTTCTATAATCATTCTATATGTCTACATATGATACAAATTAGCATATGGTATTTAAGAATACATAGCTTGTATTATGAGCAAAAAATGCAGTGCAAAATGCCCATATCAGAAGGTCTAACAATTTTTTTTATTAAAGAATAAAAAGTGGATATAGATGCTATCTCACTGTGGTATAACACTTAAAATCAACCACAAGATGAGAGGAACAATAAACTGTCTCATCTCCAATCATACCAGGCATCGCAGCAGAACAATCAAACCAAAATTGACACATTATGGTAGTTGTATTTTGTTACTCCCAAAATCAATGCTTCAAAATCCAAAAATCAACAAATTATGAGCAACTTCTGAGGTCCAAAAAGCATACCTTGTAGGTGTTAGGATGCCTGCGCGTCTCCGTCTCTTCCTGCCGTTTTTCATAGTGGAGGAAGTCGTCAAAAATGGAGGTGGTGTGGCGGTACTGGATGATTATCTTCAAAACCTGTGGCGGAGACATTTTGTATGATTACTTGAGGGGGAGAAGGGATGGGTGTGGAGGTAGCATTAGGAGTAGAGAGGAGTGGGAGGGAGAGTGGAAGTAGAAGAACGAGTAGGAGTGGGAGTAGGAGTAAGAGTGGAAATAGGAGAACCAGTGGGAGTGGGAGTGGAGTGGGAGTGGGAGAGGGAGAGGGAGAGGGAGAGGTAGAGGTAGAGGGAGAGGGAGAGGGAGAGGGAGAGGGAGTGGGAGTGGGAGTGGGAGTGGGAGAGGGAGAGGGAGAGGGAGAGGGAGAGGGAGAGGGAGAGGGAGTGGGAGGGGAGGGAGAGGGAGTGGGAGAGGGAGAGGGAGAGGGAGAGGGAGAGGGAGAGGGAGTGGGAGAGGAAGTAACAGTACAAGAGAGAGAGAGGAAGGGGTAGAGGATACAACAGAAAAGATGGTAAAAATATAAATAGAATTATGACTAAATCAAAATAAAAAAAGTGAGAAACAAAATATTGAAAAAATATAAATACTTTTAACAACATATGGACATTTTTTAAGTGTTTGTGTACACATATGAATGTATATGTAACTGTAAATCTATATGTAAAAATAAAGGTAAATGTACAGGTAAATGTTTTGTAAATGTCTATGTATACGTGTCTGTATACATCTGACAGAATCTATCCAGATGAAATCAATGTTCTGATTCATAATTATGCAAAATTTAAAACCCTATTCAACTAATCCTGATAGAACTGCTGGGAATTTCTTACACCATCTGATCTTTTTTTTTTTTCTTTCTTTTTTTTACTGAGATAAAAAAATTACAATAAAAATCCTTTAACGATCCATTAACGACAAAGCAGTTTTAGCTGCGTCTGGACACTTCACCAGGGTATTTTGCAATGCGCAGGCATTGATATGGGCTATTTGTGAGTTGAGGCTGCAACCAGCTGCTAAGCACCGACCATCCAGCAAGACGTCCAGACAAAGCCAAGAGATTAAAAAAAGGCTTGAACAATTTGTGCAATCTAGAATAGCTTTAGAGAACATCGTATTCCTTGTGTTAACAATACTTACCCTTACAGTTTCATACTATCATATTTTTCTCTATGAATTTTGCCAATATAAGTTTCCTAACAATCTTTCACCTAAATCTGAAAACACAGTCTCCCTGGGCCTGCCTTACTAAAAAGAAAAAAAAAAGAAAAAAAAGAAAATCTTCATAAGACAATGTGCATCTTGTTTATTACCTAGACTTTTTAAGCCAAAAGAGAAGGTGAAATACAAAATCTTAGAAAATACAACCATTGTAAGTATAAATTTGACAGTGTTATGTTTACTTCCACTTAAAAAACATTACAAAATATCACAATATCTCCTGAGACTAACTTGGTGATAAAAGAAAATTCTTAAAACAAGATTACATAACTTACAAAAGAGGAATATCTAACATGCAAGGAATAAAGGAAGTACTAACCTGCTTTCCCTTTTCATACGGCACCTCCTGGGTGTCACGAGAATTTGTTACAGGTTTGTTCTCATTGTTCTCCAGCCGAATGTGCCTCAGTTGGCTATTTGGAACGTCCTTTACAAATATCCACTTCACTCGAAACTGGCCTTTCCATTTGTCTTGGGCCCACACTGATGATGATGAGTTGTAGTCTACAGTGGAAATCATGTGGGCTAATCCACAAAAGTGTCCAGATCCATTCACTGAGAAGAACAGGTACACTGGCCCCTTACCCTCTCGTTCACGGAAAGCAGAGTCAAGACGCTTGTTGCCGTGTTCTGTGGAGCACCATATCTCATATTTGATAGAACGGTGAATATCGTCCTCTGAATAAGATTTAATCACAAAGAAACGTGCATTTTTAGGGCTAAGGTCAAAATCTTTAGGGTTGTAGTCATTGCGCATTCGCAAATCTTCCAGGATACCATCATCTGTCTGTAGCTCGTTAATCTGTCCTGGGGCATGAGACATGGGCCGGGACACAGGTACCGGTGGTCCACTCTGAGGTGAAGGGGCAAGTTCCATATTGGAGTGCATTCCTCCTCCCGCAAGCATGGGTGCTTGAGGAGGTTGCTGCTGCTGGGGTGATGGAGGCAACTGCTGCTGCAGCTGTTGGTTCTGGTGCTGGTGCTGATGCTGATGCTGATGCTGCTGGTGATGCGGCTGATGCTGCTGATGCGGCTGGTGCTGGTGTTGGTGCTGCTGGTGTTGATGTTGCTGATGTGGCTGGTGCTGCTGCTGAGGATGCATGTGCTGCTGGTGTGGGTGTTGCTGGAGTGACTGCTGTTGCTGCTGATGCTGTTGTGGGGATGCCTGCAGCTGTTGTGGTTGCTGCTGCTGCTGCTGCTGCTGCTGCTGTTGTTGCTGCTGTTGTTGTTGCTGCTGCTGTGGTTGACCTGGCTGCTGCACTTGTTGTGGCTGAGGCACCTGGGGTGGGGTGCGAGGCGGTGGGGTAGAATACGAAGCAGAGGTAGTGGATCGCGTGCCTCCTCGTGGAGCTTCCCATGCAGGGCGGGGGACAGGTGGTGGTGCAACGGGTTTTGGTCCACCTCCGTTCTTCCCCTCCCAGGTTCCAATGTCCATATGGCGACCAGGTACAATGGAGGACATTGTAGTCTTGTCTCGCCGTCTATTCGGTTGAGGCTTGGCTGGCTGGGAAGCAATACTAGCCCATGACATACCCTTCTTTGGCTGTCCAAGTCCAACCGATGTCTCTCCTCCTGGACTGCTGGCCCCACTAGCCTTGACCTCAACTCCCCCACTCCCATTAGTGGCTGCATTTTTGTTAGCTCCGGGTCCTCCTTCCCTAGGTAAGTCCTGACCCGTTTTGGGGTCAGCAAGAGTTAGTCCCTCTACACCTTGATCCAAGGCTTTCACACGCTCGTCGGTGTAAACATTATCCCGCTGGTAGTAGTCGTCGTATTGCTTGTTCCCTCCACGAACCTCTGAACCTCCCCATGCATTGTAGTCACCATTCCCGTGGAAACCATAGTTAAAGCCGGGAGGGTTGAAGCCACCAAAACTACCACTACTGAACATGCCATCGATGGCACTGTGTGAGTCATATCCCATCTGTCCGCCATAACCTCCGAGGAAAGTTTGCATGTGGTCACCCCCATTACTCCAAGTGCCATCTCCAACGCCAAATGCCTGTAAAACACCCAAGAGAATAGTAAGAACAGTATTCGCTATCAAATGTTAAAATCTTTGTGCTTCTTTTATCAAGGCCATAAAGATTAATTCTATAAAGACATAAATCACACACATATTTACACATATATCCAGTCACAAATTATAGCTGGAATCACACACACACATACATACACACACACACAAATACATACATACATACATACATACATACATACACACACACACACACACACAAAAATACAAATACAAATACAAATACAAATACAAATACAAATACACAAACACACACACACACACACACACACACACACACACACACACACACACACACACACACACACACACACACACACACACACACACACACACACACACACACACACACACGTATTAACCCTTCTGAGACAGACCATATCTTTTCTAAACTTATGAATGAAATATGTGTCAATATATGATAATATCAGGAAAGTGATACTAATTATTATCTATATCAATAGGTCATCACAACCAAAGGAATAAACAGCTTGAAATTTCAACAAGAGAAAATGCAGTACAAAACTGATACAAACCCCACAAAACCGGACGTCGCAGAGGGGTTAAAAAATAAAGAGGAAATGTGGCTGGCTGGAATCACTTCTGTCAAACCATTAAATATATGGCAAAGGTAACTTACAAGATACCTACCTGGTAAGGAGTTGAGGTCATGTAGTAAGACGACATATACGGGTCAGAAGCAGCTGCAGCCGCGGCCATCGAAGATGTCATGGGACTAGTGTAACTCTGGAATGAGGAGTAATTCTGCCCCGAAATTAAACTGAACTCTCTTCCATCAAAAGAAACAAATCTCATCATGCTAAATTAGCAATAGAAATTTAATAAAAATATATTCAGTATCTGCCATTTCAATCCTTCACTAAATCTAATGCATACACAATCAGATCTCCTTATGTTCATCTACATTACCAAACACAGATGTTGATGTTTTTGCTTTACAAGCTCACGCAAGTTACCTGGTCTTTCGGCCCATTTGGCACTGAAAAGAAAATAATGTTGGATGTTATTAACAATATAAAAAATAGGATAGAAAAATCAGATCATAATGCTTCTGAACCCAGATCACTTTTCCATTCCCAAATGACATCACACATTTCCAAACGGCAAATGTTATTAACCCTCTCTGGACGGGTGGTACAGTACTGTACCGCTCATTCAAAAGCCCGGTGGCCGGGCGGCACAGTATTGTGCCAGCCATTTAATTGATTTAGGCCTAAGCATTCGAAAGCCCCGGCATAGTGACATTCAAGGCTAGAATTAATATCAAATGATCAAATGGAAATGAAACAAAAGACTTTAACCCCTTAACAACGGGTGACATGATATCACGTCAGCTGCCAGGGACGAGATATTTCATCATGGCTATCCTCCAGGCCGGTGCGCCAGGTGACCAGGCGCTTAGCCCTTGGCTACCAGCACTTTTGAAATATTCCGGTGTTTCGACCACTTGGAGCCAAAACAGCCCTGTCATTAAATTACGAAAACACAACAAGCATTCACAACGTACACAAAAAAATTTATAGATACTGATTACATTATTCAAGTATCATCAAAGATTCCATAATTTGATGAGAACTATAAAGCAAATGAGCATTTAAAAATCATTACAGTTTATCACAATTATATTCACAAGAGGTTAAAACAATGCTAATAACATTAAAGTCGCAATCAAAATCAAAATAACAGTAACATTAACAATCATATAGAGAAAATACAACTAAAACAATTGACATCATTGCCATAGAAATCAAAATTACCTTTATATAAAAAAAAAATCTAAGCAACAATAGAATATATAATACAACTAATGATATTCATTCAAATACATAGTATAATAAAATATGCAACACTAAAATGAAGAAAAATGTTGACAATAATATAAATTCACCAACAATTGGAGTAATACTAAGAGTAAAAACATTGTCAATAAGAATACAAACTGCTGAATCACAGGAAATAACCCCACATAAGTAACAAGAAATATACTATTCATAAATTCATAAAATCATACCACACAGAAAACATAATGAGCATTAATGTAGGAACTATTAGTCAATGGTATTTCAACATTACACCTTTTATCATAATTTACACTTTCCACTTCTAATGCTGTATTTCTCTAGGAATTATTCCCGAAGTGTGGAATTAAAGTCACACACGTGATTGTGATAGCAGTGGCATATAAAACATCAACAATTTATAGTACAATATTTTCAAAATATTCTGAACCGGTGTGATCCTTTAACCCATTCACAATGGATGACGTGATGTCACTTGATCGGAATATTCCTGACACACCATGGACTTTTGTAGTATATACACATTGTACATAGTTGTTTGTATGTAAACATTGCACTTGCATTGGTAATACACCTTTTTCACGACTTTTTCTAAACAAAACTTAAATATTGGAAAACCTGTGTTTGTTACCACTTAGAGTAGGGTGGGTGAAAATCGCACTCCATAAATAACCTTGCACCTCAAGGAAGCTGCAGGCGCTTGCTATATTACTGGTAGGAGCAAAATTAGATAAATATAGACCCCGTCAAAAAATATTCAAGAACAATTATAGCAGTGCAAAAATGAATAGTGGTACTAACAGTAATAGAAAAAGCAATAATAATAGTAATAATATTAATAACACCATTAACAATAGCAATAATCAGAATAATGATACTAATAGCCATGACAATGACAATAATAATGATAAGGATGACAATGACACTAATCAGCAATCGGTATGATTAAACAATTACAGGTAGCGACAGTAATTGCAGTCGCAGTAGCAGCAGTAGTAGAAGTAGTAGTAACAGTAGTAAAAGTGGCATTAGTAGTAATGGTAATTAAAGTAGCATTAGTATCACTAGCAGAAGTAGAAGTAGAAGTAGAAGTAGAAGTAGACGTAGAAGTAGTAGTTGTTGTAGTCAACTACAGTAACAGCAGTAAAAGTAACAAAGTAGTAGTAAAAGTAGTAAAAATGTAACATTAGCATTAGCAGTAAAAATAACATAAGTATTAATAGTAATCAAAGTAGCAGTAGTGGAAGTAGATGTAGAAGTAGAAGTAGAAGCAGAAGTAGACGTAGACATAGACATGGAAGTAGTAGTTGTTGTAGTCAACTAGAGTAACAGCAGTAAAAGTAGCAAAGTAGTAGTAAAAATGTAACATTAGCATTAGCAGTAAAAATAACATAAGTATTAATAGTAAACAAAGTAACAGTAGTGGAAGTAGAAGTAGAAGTAGAAAGAGAAGTAGGAGTAGAAGTAGTAGTAGTAGTAGTAGTAGTAGTAGTAGAAGTAGTAGTAGAAGTAGTAGTAGAAGTAGAAGTAGTAGTAGTAGTAGTAGTAGTAGTAGTAGTAGTAGAAGCAGTAGTAGTAGTAATAGCAGCAGCAGCAGTAGTAGTAGTAGTAGTAGTAGTAGTAGTAGAAGTAGAAGTAGTAGTAGTAATAGCAGCAGTAGTAGTAGTAGTAAGAAGTAGAAGTAGAAGTAGAAGTAGTAGTAGTAGTAAGTAGTAGTAGTAGTAGTAGTAGAAGTAGTAGTAGTAGTAGTAGTAGTAGTAGTAGAAGTAGTAGTAGTAATAGCAGCAGCAGCAGCAGCAGTAGTAGTAGTAGTAGTAGTAGAAGTAGAAGTAGAAGTAGAAGTAGAAGTAGAA